>JASGAU010404485.1:0-17438 GCA_030220045.1 Australoheros facetus | reverse complement strand
CCCCCGTCACTGGGCATAGGTGTTTTAGTTTTAATAAAGCAAATGTTTGATGAGTACATAATGAAATAGCTCCTAACAAAATGAGGAAAAGAATCCCTCTACTTGTGTTTTCTTCAAGGAGTGTGATCAAGTCCATGTTGAGGATGTGGCCTCTGATGACAATGGACAGGACCTGAGGTGTGTTACATGCTGCCCCCGCCAACTAACAGACCCACTACAAAATGCTTCGTGTCGTCCGATGTACTCACAGCTGCTTTTTCTTTACTTCAGCAACTACAACTTCATGGCAGACGGCTTTAATGGCCCCAGCAGCGGAGGTGCATCGGGAGCCACCACGGGAGTCCAGGGGGGGGTGGAGTGGATGCGCAAACTGGCCTTTCGTTACCGTCGGCTAAAAGAGATCTATAACAGCTACAAGGGAAATGTTGGGGGTGAGTTTGCAAAGCAGCATCATCTGAAGGCTTAAGAGACGGGAGCCCAGAAATAATCTGCGGCTGCTAAACTGAAGGAAAAACCTTCTTACATTAAAACCCAGAAACCAGCTGTGACTGGAACTTAAGCTCTTTATTTATTTAAGGCTAATGTGGGATATCTGAAACTTACCCTCTCAAAGCAAAGAACAGAAAGGTTTCTGACTGCTAACAGGAGAAAAAAGGATTAAATAAATACTTTTACATCAGTTAACATCCTGCACAAAGGCCGATTCACTGGAGGTCTGAAGGTGGAAAGAAGAGAGCCTGCAGAAGCTCCAACAGTTACAGACGTGTGCAACTAGTTGACGTAATAACTGAGTGTTGCTCCTAGAACTACAAGATGTCTAAACAAATTTATCATATTGTATTCATTCAGTCAAGCGTTGGCTCTAAGATATGATGCAGCCACAGCGTCACCACCGTCCTCCTTTCACTCTCTAACGGGAAGTTGTAGACGGCCCTGCAGGATTCAGCAGCACTCAGAGTAAACAGGCATATAACATTTGACCCGTCACGCATTTCAGCTGCTTCTTAAAGGAAGCAATTATTCAAGAATGTGATTGACGGTTTCACGTGGATTATAAAGTCACACTGTTTGTTTTCTTACCTTAGACTCTCACTCCTCCCAGTTTTTTTGAGTACTAAACTATTTTCCAGGAGCGTCCCGAGTCACAGTCACCGTCTGAGCTGAACTCACTCCATCCCCTCACACAGACAAACATATGCAGAAAGGATTAGAGCAGACACCCATACATTATATAGTCACCTGTCCTCAGGGTATAGAAACAGGCACCTCCACACTTTTTGAATGCCAAACACTAAACTTTGTGTTGCGGTCCAAAGAGGGAAAAGGAAGCAAACACTGGAATGTCTGATTTATTTTCTCCTTATTTTCCTGCTGCTGTTTCAGCAGCCTAAACTAAACAGAAACCTTAGTTTTACTCTTTATATTAATGACAGTTTTAAAAAGCGCTGCTGTGCATCATTTTAGACATTTTTATAAAGGAATGTATTTCTGTGTTGCTCCTAATGGAGTTACGACCTCGCAGTAAAGAGGCCGTTCCCAAAGGCTCGGCACAAATGGATGTTTTTTGTGTTCCAGGCCTGCTGAGTCCCATGAAGAGGGAGCTGCTTTTAAGGCTTCAGTCTGAGATCGAGAACGTTACAGACGCCTGGCTGAGCACGGCGCTCAAGTCTCTGCTGCTCATCCAGTCCAGGTTTGAGCGCCTCAGATCAGATTACACACAGTCCTCCTGTCATTGTGAATGTGATGTTTACTCCAAACACTCAGATGTTTGAGGTTCACCTTTAACCTCGACTCATGTGCTACTTGTACAGCTGTGATGGTGTCTGGTCTTTTTAATTCTTTAAGTTATTCCAGGAGTAGACATTTATTCCCCACTGCTCATCTTTAGGATGATGCTAGACCACTTAAAGTTAAATTAAGGAAAATTCATGCTTGTGCGTGTGTGTGTGTGTCACCCACCAACAGGGGGAAGTGTATGAACGTGTTGGTCACCACGACTCAGCTGGTTCCCGCTCTGGCCAAAGTGTTGCTCTACGGCCTGGGAGAGGTCTTCCCCATCGAGAACATCTACAGTGCCACAAAAATAGGTATGCGTGCAGACCCGTTTCTCTGTGTTTAAATTCATACTGCCATTAAACTTGATGCTGATGCTTTGCTTTGCTCTTCCTCGTGGTTTCCTGTTACGCAGGGAAAGAGAGCTGCTTCGAGAGGATCATCTCTCGCTTCGGGAAAAAAGTGACGTATGTGGTGATCGGCGACGGTCGAGATGAGGAGTTTGCAGCGAAACAGGTAAAACTCAACCTCTGCCTTCTTTTTGTGTAAGATATCTCATTGAGCTACATTTAGGCCGACTGCAGCATTGCAGGACCCCTAAAGCAGTGACCTTTGAACTCATTTCAGTGTTAAAAGGCTGGGATTGTGTTTTTTGTCAGGCAGAATTTGAGACTTCTAGAAAAAAGGATGCAGGCACATGTGTTCACTGTCGAATGGGATTTTTTTTCCCTGAACATGAGATCCTCTTCCAGAGGAAAAAACAAGCATTTATCATAGCACCATAAAAATGATCCTGGCCGACACCGAGTGGCCTCTTATTTACAGTCCAGCATTAAAGAAACTGGTTTTTATGACCTAGAAAATGAGGTCACAGGCGCCTCCAGTGCTGAAGCTGCTGCCTGTGGGTGCAGACTGCAGCTGGAAGTAAGGTTACTACGACTCTAACCTCAAGTGTTTGCATCAGCCTAAGGAGCTTACGCTCAGTGATGGAAGTGCGCTCACCTCAGAAACCAAACTAAATACTTCAAGAAAAATGTCATTATGCAGCACAGAGTTGCTGACTGGGTGTAACACACAGAGAAGCTGCCGGATTAAAGTTTTCCTCAGGCGCCTGTAAACACTGCAGTGATCCAAAGCCACTCTGGTTTCTTCTTGTACTTTCCTTAAATTATGAACTTTATATATCTGCAAATAATTCAATTGCAAAGCTCGTAAAAGAGAGAGGCGTGTAATGAGCTGCTCCTTCAGTAAATCTCTCTTCCTGTGGATGAACTCCATCATCTTGGATTGTCCGTCTTTGGTGAGTTTGGTGTAGTGAAACACTGCGTGTCACCTTTTACACGCTCTGTTTTCTGATGCCTGGTTTTTCTCTCCTTCCTCTGCAGCACAACATGCCTTTCTGGCGGATCTCCAATCACGGCGACCTCGTGTCCCTTCACCAAGCGCTGGAGCTGGACTTCTTGTAACGAGGATGCGGCTGATTATCGCACACTAAAAGGGAAATTGTCGTCATCGTGTCGGTGACTTGTGGAGTGAAACTGTGTGCGTGCCCAACAATACACACTCACCTGTTAGAAATCTGCTCTAACTGTGTGACCACTCGTGACTCGCTGTGTGATGGTAAACGTATTGAGGCGGGCTTTGGGGCGGAGCTGCCTGTGAGAAACAAACTGGACGCTTCAGTGTGCAGAGCGCCCCCTCCCCTCGCCCGGCACTCCCTCCTCTACGGCAGCTAAGCTCACCGCGGCTGAAACTGGCACTGATTTGGACACAGAAGGGACGACATGATTATCTGTTTCTTCGCGGTTTTTGGCTTTTATTTTCACTTAAGCATCAAACTGTCCTGCAGTAACATCATCTCTC
This sequence comes from Australoheros facetus, assembly GCA_030220045.1. Taxonomy (NCBI): domain Eukaryota; kingdom Metazoa; phylum Chordata; class Actinopteri; order Cichliformes; family Cichlidae; genus Australoheros; species Australoheros facetus. The sequence goes on along the minus strand of JASGAU010404485.1, from coordinate 13,802 downwards.
TCTCTGAGCTTAAACAGCTTAAGGGCCGTCGTTGTTGTTGTTGTTGTTGTTTGTCGGCGGCTTTCTCTTTGGAGCTTTTATTTTGAAAAATCTGTTTCTGGGGTGACTTGAAAGCATCATTTTGTTTTGTTTTAGTTCCTGACAGTCATCATCAAGCATCAAATAATCCCACTTTAATTTATTCCTTATTGCCTCTCATGTAGCCAGTCCATTATTAAACTAAAGGTACTCAGTGAGGCTAAAACAAATTACTGTGTCACTAAATCACGATCTGACCGAACCGGCCGTCAGTCAGCACCGTCAGCTCTGACCTCTCCACTCTTACAGCAGCAGGTGTGTGCGGTTCGGTCACTGAGCGTGTGCTGAGGATCAGACGTGCTAACTGAAAGACACAATACAGGAAGTGGTAAGAAGCGTGGGAAAAAAGTGCACTGAGCATGCTCATAAATACACGGAGTAGAAGGGTCACTTTTTTTCTTTTTCTTTTTAATCCCTTTGTGATCTTCAGACTCGAGAGTTAAGTTGATGTTTTATCAGGTGAGAAACCATAAATGTAACATAATACTGAAAAAGTCACAAAAGTAATATCTCAGTAATATAAAAGTAATATCCTCCAATAATGCTTCAGCACTGAAAGTTAGACTTTCCTAATATTTGGTATGATTTTCTCTGGACTGCGTATGCAGACAAACTCCACATGAGGCTTAAATATCTGCAGCCGGTGTGGTTCTCCTTTCCTGCTCCTCATGTAGAAAAAGCTTCTCTAAAAACCTCGTTGGCTGATGTGAGTGAGGTCACTGAGCTGAAAACGGTTTTTCCTGGCCGATGATGTTTTTTTGGACTCGTATGTTTTTGGTTTTTGTTTTTGTGGTGGTGTTTTTCGGCAGCGATAATCAGCGCTCTCTGTGTCGGGATCCTCAGAGCGCACTCCCAAAGTGTCCTTGAAATCCCACAGAGGGGTTGGAGTGACACGAGATCATGACGCGAACGTCTGCAGCGTCGTACTGGCTGTACCGTGTTCCTGCACGGTGATGTGAAGCTGTTAATGCCTGTTAAAGAATGCTGGTCTGGTCTTTTAAAGCTCCTTCAGGTACAAGTGAACTGGAATATTTCATATTTATGGGAGTTCATCTTTTCTTCATAAGCTAGTCTCCAAGTAGAGGACCTTTCCCCTCCCCCGCCTTTCTAAAGAAAAACTAACAAACCCGACTGTGATTTTGGAAAAATGTTAAACTCCTAAAGGTCATGTAGCATTTTTTTTTTCCTTCTGAAGTGACCGTGGACAACTTGACCCCGCTAACATGTAACCTGACCCGTGCTTTCTGATTAGTAGGAAAATCCGAGCACCCACGACGGGATTACTGAACGGGCCCAGCAGGCACAGACGAAACTAACCCTGAAATGTTTCAGCCGTTACGGTCAGATCAGACATGAACCCGCCTGCACGAAAACAGGGAAGCATCATTTTCTCTGTTTTCCGTATGCACACGCGCGTATTCCTACAAGTGAGATTAAAGCAGATTATTTCCTGTTGTGTGCTACATGTGAGAAAAGAGAACCGGGACCGCCAACCTGAGAAACTTCAGTGAATTTAATCTGGGACTGGCTGTAATCCAAGTCTGGGAAACGTCACAGATTTCAGAGAAAAGCATAAAATATTCTGGGGTGGTGTTTTTAGTTGTCGGGTTGTTGATTTTCTTTTTTGCTGTTTAAAAGTATTTTTTCATTGTTTTCGCAAAATGCCAGAAAACTGACAGCTGAGTATTTTTGGTGTTTGGTGAAAAACGAGCATTTTACAGATAAAATTAAGTTGAATTTATTAATTAAGAGTAAAATAATTGGCTGCAGTCTTATTTCTGTGTATAAAATGATCCAAAGGCAGTAACCTGCAGTCTGAAATGCAAATATTATTATAATAAAGGAAAAGAAAACAAACTGCTGTCCAAACCACCTCAGTTCCTTCATCATCACTCAGCCACAGCACAGCCCACACTCCTGCTCAGTCATATTGGAGGGAATCACAAACAAAGGATGCAGTGCAATAAACTTCTACTTTGCTCATCGACTGTATTTCAGAGGGTTTTTCTTTTTGTTCTGTAATCGGCACCGAGCGCAGAGCGGTCGACCTTCCCGCTCTGAACGAGATGAAGACTGAACAATAACTGAGCCTGAAGAAGATTTTCACACACATGCAGCTTGACCGTTACGAATGTGTATTTCTGTGTAGTTTTGTGTCCTGCGTGACTGTGTGCATATTTATATTGTGCCTTTTATCCATTATCTTTCTGCTTAATCTCAAAGGGAAATCTCTCTTTATGTTTGATACATGTATCTCTGCGTTGTTATTATCCAAAGTGTTATTTGACTTTGTTTTTAATCTGTTTTTAAAGTGCTGTCAGGATTTTCTTTTCTTACTGACTTTTGTGACTTGATGCTTCTGTCTGCACTGCGACTGAAAGCTCGACGTGCACAGCGGCTCAGTGCTTAAGGAAACCCGCTTTGATGGCGGGATTAAGACGGAAATTTGGAGTGAGGATATTTTCCGATTTTTCTCAAAAATCAGACGTTTTCCTCCTTTTGAAGAGGAGATTCTTTTTTTGTCCTTTGCTGTGAAACATTTTGTGTCGCTTAGACAATCATAATCATGATGTTTGGTGTCTTTTATCGCAGGTCAGAAGGTGAAAAGCAGCTTTAACAAAGCGCGCTTGTTCTGTCGTTCAGTTCCTTCCTGAATGAATCCGAGGAAAAACGAGCGGTCCTCACAGAGAAAACAGACTTTTGCATCTGTTCAGCTTTTTGAATGTTGATTTCTTTCCTTTGTCTGCATGTCGCGTCTGTTTGGAAGTTTATATCATGGCTGTACATAAAGATCAAGAAATGTTTAAGGGACTATAATCTTAATTCTTTTCTTTTCCATGCCAAATATTGCCATTACTCAAAACTCTGTTGATTTTATGCATTTCATCTCATTTTCAGTCACATGAGGCTTTTTGGGGTCACATAGAGACGCTCATAATAATCAGTGCTAATTATTTAATGACAGTAATCACTATTTCCTCCCGGCTGCCCTGTAAGGTTTTCCTGTGTAAGACGACGTAAATACATTTGAAAAAGTTTAAACTCAAGTTTGTGTTTGTTTTTAATTCATATGGACAAAAGTTACAAAAGAAATGTTTGCAAATATCGAGCAGAAGAGCGTACAGACAGTCACAACATTTAGCTCAAATATAACCTTCATGTTAGCTCTGAGTGGAGTCACCATTTTAATAAGAACAGGAAGTACAAGCTACAGATTTCTAATACCAGATTAAACAATTGTTGCTCTACATTACATTAAACAAATTAATGTTTGTGTTCGAGTGACACAAAATTCATGTTATACTTAAAAAAATTATTATAAATACATCTGACTTCAGAAGAACATTTCTGAGATTTCTACAGATGTGTAAATATGGTCAAATGAAGGTCAAAAACATCATAAATGAAAGCTCATATTTAAAATTTACACTTTCAGAGTGAAATCATGCTGATTTGCCCCAAACCTTTAAAAATCACAGCGTCACAAAATAACATTTCTGAAATAGAACAAAGTTTGAAATGTTGCAGTAGAAGCAAAATCTTTGACTTTTGATATTCCAGAAGTGTTTTATGGTCTGATTCTGTGAAAGAATCTAAAATGTTTTGGAAGGTCTAACAGCCAACAGAGGGCTGTAATGCACCCACTGGTATTTCTAGCATGTCCTCTGTGCATTGATACATACTGAGTCATCAGCTGCATCAATAATCTTGGATGGGGATTGGTCAGTTATGATGGCTGATGCCACTGTTGGAAGATCAGGACCTCAAGTCGTTTGTAAATTTGTCATCAGCATGATTCAAACACTGTAGACCTGAAGTTTTTGTCTTTGCAAATGAATAAAAATGGTTGGAACTGACTCGAGTTTTGGTTGTACGGTGATGAGATACTGCTGGAATTTTCTAGGTATTTATTTGAGCTGCTGAAGTGAAGTCTGATCCATACTCCAACACGTGGGCTGTTTCCCTGCAGAGTTAACTTCAAAGATACAGTAAAATATATTTCAACAGGATCCTAAAAACTGACATCATGTGTTAATATTAACAAACTCAGTAGGACTGTAAACATGGGCAGTAAGATTGCACACATATAATGCAACTCTGGAACCCCCGAGTGATGGGAAAGGGCCGTGGCATCATCAGTGATGTCTCGAACTTTCGTCATGGTGACTACATTTTTCTAGCATCAGGATGGTGCTACAGGGTACCACCTTTACAAACATCTCGTGTCTTTTGTACCTTGTAGTACCGGCCACACCAGCCTGGTTGTTGAATGTGCTGTCTGTGATTCATAACTGAGGCCTTGTGGGTGACACAGTCTCATTCTACACATCACTTAGTTGGAGCTTGGCGTGATCTTGTTGGAGGAGGTGCTTTTCCTCACTTTGACTTTCATTCTAACACAGCTGTAGGTTGAAAGGGCAGAGGACATTGTAGACCCTTGTTGTCTTCCTCAGTGTCAGTTTGGAATTTTTTTAATCCTTTTGGTTTTTGCTGTGTAATCAATTTAGTGATGGAAAAATGGATTACAGTGTAATAACAGATAAAAATGAGTCAAAGGGGCCAATACCAGAAGAGACCAGATTCATGAGGAGCCAAGGATTCGAGCAGCAATAAAGTGTCAGACACAAAATTAAAGGTTGGGTCTCAGTCCTTGTATTAAAACGAAAATGCCAATCTGTACAAAGGTGCTGTTGTGTGTGTTAGTGGGTTGGTGGTGTGTGCTGTCTTATGTCTCATTTCAGGGGTTGGCAAGCTGGTGTCTCTTCACGGACTTGGCGGAGCAGGGGGCAAAGGCACACAGATCCTGCACACCTGCAGCAAGTTCCCAGCTATCAGCCCAGTAGTTAAGACTGCGCCAGAGCCTCGTACCTTCACCAGAGCATCTGTGTCCATCTACTAACCTTCCGTCACCTGCTGAATGATGAGTGTCTGTTAGGTTGTCCTCTTTCGGGTGTATCTTTCGTGTTTAAGTTTTTTTGTGCTTGCTCGTGGCAGATTACAGACGCCTGCCATCACTGTTTTGGATTACCTGGTCTCCCCGCCTGCCTGCCCTCCCAGAGACATCTCCCCACGTAAGCATTCCCTCATATAGCCGTCTCTCCCTCTGTGTAGCGCTCCTGCCTTAAACCTGTTTCCCTCTCCTCAGACTGGCTCCCCCACCCATAGCACCCTTGCCCGTTACCTGAGTCTGGTTATAGCAGTGGACGTATCCTGAGGGCGTCTCTGTCATCTCCTGGTTATGTTTGTTCCCTGCTTTGAAAGAATAAACCTTTTTGTTTATTTCCTGTACTTTGTCTGCGTTTGGGTCCACCTTAGCTCGACACCAAGCCATAACAGGTGCAAATGAATGGTTCAATAACACTTGAAAACAACAGTGTGCACACAAGGAAAATAAAACAAGTTGGGGCCCTTATTAAACTAAAAGTTGTTGCAATGCGTTTTCTCTTAAAGGTTCATAAACATGGGTGGATGGTTAGATGTGAGGGTGTGTGTACATGTGTATCTTCTTCCAGGTCTTTTAGTTCTCAATCTGATCCAACCAGAATCTCGTGCTGATTCTTGGACTTCCGCCCACTAAAAATAACCCAAACTGACATAACTCGTTTCTTGCCTGCAATCCACGCAGCCCAGGACTCACAGCAACCAGGTGAACTTGCTGTACCTGCCTATTTTCACCGTTTGATGTGGGAATCTTCTTTTGCTTTTTTCGTCCTCTACTTAGGCCCTGTTTACACGATATTGTTTCAAAATTAAAACGGCACGGTTTTGATGTGTTTCGGCCTCCCGATTACACGAGAATGGAGTGAAAACGATATGTTTTGGAAACTGGCTCCTGAGTAGAGCATTTCTTAAATGTTCTGGCCTCCATCTCCGTGTAAACTAGAGGTCCCCAACCCCGTGGCCACAGACCGGTACCGGTCCGTGGGTCATTTGCTACAGTGATGCAGTCGCATCACTGCAGACGCAGCCCTGATCCCTCTATCGATCTCCCGCTCCCGTCTGCCATCACTCGTGAACTCATGGGCAGGAACTGTGAAGAGTGCACTCCACCCTTTTCCGGCTGAGGACCATGGCCTCAGACTTAGAAGTGCTGATTCTCATGCCAGCCGCTTCACACTCGGCTGCAAACCGTTCCACTGTGAGCTGGAGGCCACCACCCGATGAAGCCAACAGGACCGCATCATCCTCAAAGGGCAGAGACGAGATTCTGAGGCCACCAAGGAAGAAGCCTTCCGCCACCTGGCTACGCCTAGAAATTCTGTCCATAAAAATTATGAACAGAAGGTGACAGAAGGGCAGCCCTGGCAGAGTCCAACACCCACAGGAAACGAGTTTGACTTAATGCCGGCTATACGGACCAAGCTCTCACTGTAGTTCTACAGGGACTGAATGGTCCGCAACAACGGGCCAGACACCCCATACTCCCACAGGATCTCCCACAGGATACTTCTCCAAGTCCAAAAAACACATGTAGAGTGTAGACAGCACACTAGCATAGACCTAACCAGGGAAGCTGAGGAGTGTGATCCCCTGAAAGTTGGAGCACACCCTCCGGTCTCCCTTCTTAAAGATGGGGACCACCACTGCGGTCTGCCAATTCAGTGGGACTGTCCCAGATCTCCATGCGATGTTGCAGAGGCGTGTCAACCAAGACAGCCCTACAACATCCAGAGCTTTCAGGAACTCAGGGCGAATCTCATCCACCCCAGGGGCCCTGGCACCTAAGGAGCTGTTTAACCACCTCAGTTACCTCACCCCCGTTGATGGGCGAGTCAGCCCCCTCATCCCGAGACTCTGCTTCCACTACAGAAGGCGTGTCAGTGTCGAAGTATTCCTTCCACTGCCCGACTATAGCCTCAGTTTAAGTCAGCAGCACCCCACCTGCACTATAAACCGTGTGAGTGGAGCACCGCTTTCCCCTCCTGAGTCGACTGACAGTTTGCCAGAATCGTGTCGATGCTGTCCAAAAATCTTTTTCCATAGCCTCACCAAACTCCTCCCACACCTGAGTTTTTGCTTCAGCCACTGCCCGAGCCACGTTCCACTTGGCTTGCCGCTACCTGTCAGCTGCATCCAGAGTCCCACAGGCTAACCAAGCCCGATAAGACTCCTTCTTCGGCTTGATGGCTCCCTTCTAGTAACCACCATCTGGTTCAGGGGTTACCACGACAGGCACCAACCACCTTGCAGCCACAGCTCTGAGCAGCAGCCTCAACAATGGAGGTGCAGAACACGGTCCATTCGGACTCAATATCCTCAGCTTCCCTCGGAATGCTGTCAAAGTTCTGCCTGAGGTGGGAGTTGAGGATCTCACGGACTGGGGCTTTTGCCAGGCGTTCCCAGCTCACCCTCACACCACGTTTAGGTCCACCAGGTCTATCCATAATCTTCCCCCACCACCTGATCCAACTCACCACCAGGTGTTGATCAGTTGACAGCTCAGCTCCTCTCTTCACCCGAGTGTCCAGAACATACGGCCGCAGATCTGATGATACAATTACAAAATCGATCATCAACCTGCGACCTAGGGTGTCCTGAAGCCACGTGCACTTATGGACATCCTTATGTTTGAACATGGTGTTCATTATGCACAGAAGTTCAATAACAAGACACCATTCGGGCAGGATGTTCCTCCCAATCATGCCCCTCCAGGTTTCACTGTCATTGCCCACGTGAGCGTTGAAGTCTCCCAGCAGGATGATCGAGTCACCGGATGGAGCACCCTCGAGTACCCCACCCAGCAACTCCAAAAAGGGTGGGTACTCTGAACTGTTATTCAATGCATAAGTGCAAACAACATCAGGACCCGTTCCCCAGCCCGAAGGCGCAGGGAAACAACCCTCTTGTCCACCAATGAAAACTCCGACGTACAGGCAGGAGGGATACGAGAATACCCACCCTAGCTCGCCACCTCTCACCAAGTCCAGCCCCTCCCCAGGAGACTGGGTTCCAGAGCCCAGGCCATGCGTTGCGGTGAGCCCAACTACATCTAGCTGGTATCGCTCAACCTCACACACTAGCTCAGGCTCCTTCGCTACCACAGAGGTGACATTCCATGTCCCAGTAACCAGTCTAGCTGGGGATGTCAAAAAACATGTAAAAAAAAAAAACATTTCCATCTCCAGACTGTAGACAGCCCATCTCCCTGGCTTAGAAGAATGGATACACAATACGTGTAAGGACACAGTGTGATTACTACATTTTCTTAACATTTTGTTGTACTAAATTGCCTCTGACTGTGTAACTAGAAAACAACAGGGAGGAAAATTCTATGCCTCCTGAAAAGAGGTCCTACCTGTCAGACTTTGTGTACCGAAACTCTACAGACAGAAGGAAACTGAGACACCAGATAATCAGGGCCATTTGCACACTTTCATTTCTGCATAACAAGGAACTTTTTTTCACATTTGCTTTAGGCATCATACATTTGAAGGTATGCATCTGCAGGAATCCAGAGTTCCTCATACCTGTCATATACCATTTGTTTAAAGCAGATGGGAGGAGTTTGTGAGGCAGACCTGGAATCAGATGTTGCTGATCTCACAATATATAAAAGAGCAGTGTGGTAGGATTTATAGAAAGGCAGCAACACCTACACAAACCAGACAGAAAACACTATAAAAAGGTGAGGTGTGTGTGTGTGTCTGTTAAAACCTTGTAAAATATGTGCACATATGATTTAATGAAGGAAAATCATGGCTCTGTTATGCTGTGGGGGTGTGGAGTGGAGGTCACAGTTTGGGTCCAGTTTTTGTCTTAGAAGGAAAAATCATTGTAAATCAAAATAAGGCTTTTCTGACTGATCACATTTGAGATGAAACACTTTTATCATGATGATGAAAATGTTGTGAATCATATATTTCCTTTAAAGTAAACATATTAGACAATGTTCTTCATCATCATCATCAAAACACCAAATGTGGGAATTTGTTTTGGAAGTTTTGAATCCTTGAATTTGGTGTTATAGCCAAACTTCAGTTTTATTGATGACAAATTTTTTTTAATTTCAGGTTTTGTTTGGTTCCCTCACCTTTTGTGAGCAAGTTTGGATGAGACAACAAATCTGCAGAGTTCCTCGAGATCCAGAAACCGAGGAGTTTTAATTATAAATCATATTTGTCCTTAGTCTGGAGATGCCAGGTAATATAAATGGGACCATAATTTGCAAACTTTTCTGATCCATCTAGCATCAGTGTAACCACAAAGATGGCAATTTTTGGTGAACTGAAGCGCTGCATTATCACGAGAGTGTGCATTTAATTTGGTGATGAAGAAAATGTATAAATGTTGTTATACATTATACAGTGTAAGTCTCTTTTACACCGCTGCAGCTGCTAAAGCACAGAATACACACCAAGAATACCTGTTCAGTCAATCAATCAATCAAATTCATTTCAGTTAGACACTCATAGGGAGAATTTTCTGAGGAAGAACAACCACATGTTCTGCAAAACATCCATTTTTATCTGATCGTGTACAGAACCTTGAACTAAATGCTCTGCATAACCGAGAAAGCTGATAACCACCATTGTGTTGCTCATCATCCAGCTGTGATTTTAGTTTTTTTTTTTTTTTTCACCCAGCTAAAGCAAAGAAAGTCTGGCTTCATTGAACTTGATTTGTAGGACACCCCTCAGGCCTCCTGTTAGTCTTCCATCAAAGATCTCAGTTTACCTGTACCTGTGTGAACAACACAAAACAAGCAACTCAACTCTCAGCTTCAGCAGCTTCAGCCTTTGTTAATGGGACATGGAGAACCCCATGAAAATAGCAGGAAATCTGGATTCCAGTGAATTGGAGTCAATCTAGCTTCCAGAGACAAAACCAGCTGCAGCCACAAGATGGCAGTAATTACAGGAGGAACCGAAACCAGCAAAAGGAGCTCCTTTATGGAACAGGATTCTATTTGAGCTTTAAGAAGAGACTGCCTTGCATTTTTGCATGTTTTAATTGATGTCTCTTTTTAGATTTTACTGGGTAAGCACTGCAGGCCTTGCTTGTACTCACCGCAGTAAAATCTGCTAGTTTGCAGGACAGCAGCTCAGTGCTCAAGGAAGCATCCCAGTCTGCTTCCACCTACTGAACCTGTTTGCTTGTTAGTAAAGTTTCCACAGCAATTATTTCTTTGCTGACAGAAATATTTATCACATAGAAATGTGATCTTATTTGTTTTATCAAATGACCCATCAGCTAAGAAAATTCAACTTCATCGTGATCAGATGGCAAAAATTTTCATATTTTCTGCATTTAGGCCTCTGCATTTGTATTTTTTGAACACTGAATCCAACACTTGAGGCTATTTCAAGTCAATATTTTCTTTATTTTTTGTTTCTTCGATTACTCACCTTTAGATTAAAACAAGACGTGCAGTTCTTTCACTTGTTGATGCTCATCGGGGGAAAAAACAATCTGTTATGTTTTATTTTACTCTTTGATAGACTGAATGTCACACAGAAATGTAAAATGAGAAGCTGATGATATGGAAGACCATCATAACACAGCAAGAGGAAGAGGAGGAGGAAGAGGAGGACAGCCTGAAATCAAATCTGTGAAAGATGACAAAGGTCACCTGAAGTCACAAATTAATACATTTATTTTGCATGGTTAGCAAATCCACCATTTTTCATACTGATTCTATGCAAACTGTTTTTCTCAGTAGATGTGTTGGAGGAAAGTCAAACTACAGCCACGGTAAAAATGTTCTCACTATACTTGATCATCATACAGCTGTGAAATCTTTAGCAACAGCCTTTTTAATGAGAGTAATAACAGACTTTTGGACTTTCTTAGATTTTCAGCTGAGTTTAAGCTGGACAGCCATTGAATTGGTATCCTGAAAAGTACACACAAAACAAATTTTAAATTCTTCCAGAGCCATTATAATGATTTTAATGATAATCCCTCGACAGCAAATACATTTGTTCATCTTAACCATTAAATGAGCACGTGGGTCTATTTGCTGTCTGTGGACTCTTGGATCCTCCAGAACGTGTTTCTGCTAATAAAAACAAATGCTCAGGACAACTAGAAAAGAAACCACAGAAGAAAAGCTATGCTTGTTTGTCTGCTGGAAAACTTGCCTTATTTGCTCAGCAGCACACCCTGGTGGCAGAAACTATGCAGTGCAAATAGTTCTGCATAGAAACTGCTTAAATCTAAATGCTGGTTTCTGGAGAAATACTTTACTGAACCATTACTTCACTAATATGCTCTGCAAGTAGATAACATATAACATGTATGAAGTTAGAAGTTATCCTTTAAATTAATTACTCTCTTAAAAATTAATGTAATTTTTTTTTTTTAAGCAAAGCATTTAACAGCTCAATATATTAAAAATTCTCAGCATAAAAACTGATTATGAAACAATAACAATCATCAATTTCTTGTAGTCTGAATGCTGGATTTACCTTGTATGGTCCTTTGTATGCCCTATAGGTAGTTTTAGTGCTGAGCCTGTTGGTTCTGTTGGTGGCGTCTGCATGCATCCATCTGGTAAGCATCCTCATGGGCACCAAACTCGTCACCTATTTTTAATTAATTGTTGGATCCTTGATAACCATAAAATCTTCAATAGTACAAAGTACTGTAAAATAAGTATACATACATATATATTAGAGGGTTGTTAGAAGGTGCCTGGAATTAATCTCTCATACTTTGGTCATCATAATAACAACTATCTCATGAATGATCAAAGTTCTCTTTTGTTTGCCCAAAGGGACTTTTTATTCTGTACCTCTGGAATCTGGTGAACGCTGCTTGGATTAAACCGGTGAGCATCCTCATGAGAACCACGATCAGTTCAGCTGGTAGCTGGTAGTACAAACATGCCTGAATATTCAACATTGTGAGGAATGGTATTAAAGGGGCCCTAACTTGATGAACCAAATGTTAAATAAAAGTATTTGCGTTGATCAGATCTCTGCAGTGAAACAACCTGCTGATCGTGAACACTCAGGAAAGACCCATGACATCACACCTACAGAGGCACAACCTGAAATCAGGTCTCTACGACCATCTCCAAGCAGAGAGAAGGGTCAGTTTGAATGAAAGCTTTTACTACAGAAATAGATTTTCACTCAAAAAATGTTTTCAGTTATAATTTAACCTTTGCTTTTGTGTGATTAAAAACTAGCTGTTCAAAATAATGAATATTTGTCTGCTCCAACACAAATCTAAGTCCTCAACAAAGAAGCTGAGACATCTGTGTGAATACAAACAAAGTGCTCATTCTTTGCATTTTGATTGGATAACACATCTTTTTGAACACTGCACCTTTTCAAATGAAACAAACTAAAGATTTATTTTTCATAAAGTCATAAAGCATTTTTCTGTCTGAGTTTATATAGTAACACAAATAAGTCAGAACAGAAAAGATTAAATATATGACTTTGAATGCATTTGCAACAAACAGAAATATAAATGTATGTATCACACACTCATATTTGGTTCTGATTGTCAACCTGCAGGAACCTCAGAAGGTGACATCAGTCGAAACAAGGAGAAAGTATGTAAATCCAAATCTTATTTCCAAAGATCTAAAAGGACTGTTTACTTTATCACAGACTGTAATATTATAATTTCTTTACCAACAGTACATGTTTATTTGCTTTTATACTGCAGTCATGGAAAACTTCTGAACAAACCAGGAAAAAGAAGCAGCGTCAGAGAGAAGCTGAGACGCTGCTTCACAGACTTCACCTTCAAGACAAACTTCAACAGTTTTCAGCAGAATTTCTTCAAATACGTCCAGCAGTGAAGCAGCATCATGTCGTATCTGAGAAAGATCTAGCTCACACTTTTCTCCACAGGCTGATGATGTTAGACTACAGGGCCAGATATGTTCCTGTAAGACCGGACAGTCCTGAGTCTGTTCACGTGACTGACATCACTGAGACAGATGGAAGTGTTCTTGAGATTTTATTGAACACCAGCGCTGAGACACATCAGACACATCAGACTCGAGTTCATCCCATGGACGTTCAGATGGCAGTATTTCACTGCTCAGACAGCTTCCTTAAACAGATGATGGTTACAAAGCTCTCTCAGTGTCAGTATGCTGTACCTCTGCTTGTTCCTGACCCAGTCACACAGGAGATTGAGTTTCCTCTGTGGACGTTCAGACAAATAACTAAAACCTGGAAGGTAAATCAAATCAAAGACGGCTCAAACATCGTCACCATGAAGAGTGTTCCAGTCTACAAAGCTCAAACACCCTTAGTGTCATTTTTCCGCCTGGGTTCTCTGTCAGTGTCTAAATCTCAGCTGATGAACACTTTGATCAACGACCGTCACTCCACCTTCTTCCACAGAAACTGTCCAGGAAGCACCAAATCTCACCATCTGATGGATGGTGTGGCAGAGATCGCCTGGTACTGCCCTGCTGGAAAACCCAATGATGCCTTCAATGACTGCATTGCCTTTTGTAATCTCCATGGTGATGCTCTGTTAATTAAAGAACAGCGTGATATACTGATTCAAAAATCCTCCATCAATATTTTTCTTGTTGCATCTCTACAAAAACATGAAGAAAGTCGATCATTCATATTAGATCTTTTTGAGTCTCATAAACCTCTTATCTGTCTCACTGATGATGGCAGCTGTTATGCTGGTATGCCAGGAAGGAGAAAGTACATAATGGGCCTCAAAGACAAAAACCAGTCAGATGTATCTGAACAGCTGAAAAACATCATTAGAGAAGTTTTGTCTCCTCCAGATGGTTCCAG
>JASGAU010404473.1:0-27488 GCA_030220045.1 Australoheros facetus | reverse complement strand
GCTGTGCATATGACATGATCAATAACAGAGGCGCGGCGCTGATTAGGCGCCCCTGCGCTCCTTCACCTCCCCTCCTCCTGTCCCGTTTAAAGACAGTTGGTAAGTGATGTCATAGAAGTCTTGTATTTTATAAGTCCATGAATAAGTGATCTGCACACATGAACACAGTAAATGTTGAGAGGATGTGGATGGTGCGGTGTGTGTGTGTGTGTGTGCACAGTGTTCTAGCTAGCGGTTGATCACAAGGCTCTGCGCCGGTCTGAGACGCCCTTGCGCCGGGGCTGAGGATTTCACGGTTTCACTTTCGGAGCTCTGCTGTCACTGCATTTAGCAAACAGGAGCCCGCCCCGCGGACTCCGCACCAGCTAGATCGCTGCTTTTATCGCTGCTTGCGCCTGTATTATTTCACTGCGATTTACAATCTACCAAAGTTCACAATGTGCACGTTTGATGTCCCTAAGGTCATGCGCATTTGATTTCGCGGCTACAGAAATCGAAATGACAACCAGCACAAATGACAAGCAAGAAGAAAAACGAAGATCAAATGAACATTTCAGACATGATTTAACACGAGTGGATCATCGCTGACAAGTTTTTTCCACGCCTCCATTGTCTGTGTGGTTTTACTGGCTGTGCAGAGAATGTCAGCTGTTATTTTTTCCTTACATCAGCTGTAGCCACCAGAACCATCACTATAACCACAATCTGGTTGTAATCACACTATTGTGGTTTGGTTTGTGCGATTGTTTGGTGCCGTTTCCTTCACTTTCTATGAACTGACCGATTTCCTCAGGCAGATCATCGCACCTGTGTAATAAGGCACGTCACCAAATTCAGAAGCTATTACTCCAGAAAAGACTGAAACTGCTGTGATTTAAACCTTTGCCTCGTATAAAGTTCACTGTCTGTGTTTCGGTGTTTATGACACATTCTGTCTTCAGGACTTTGCTGCAGCGTTTCCTGCTGTGTGACGCAGTGATGCACTGTCAGCTCACCTGTGCAGGTCTCCCTCTTCATCATCTCCTGTATCTGTCCCACCAATCCGCTCTTTTCCCTGCATCGTAACTGAGGAGAAGACACAGATGGTTTACCTCCGATGTCAGCGTTCAGGTCTTTTGCCTCCCACCTGTTTGGAAAATCCGTGTTTTCCACTTTTCGTTTGGTCATTTTTGGGGTGTCAGGCAGCTTAAATGTCACTGTAAAAAGTGCTGACCGATGTTTTATCCGCTGATCACTGATCAATCGGCAATACAGAAAACTGGTTAGTGCACAGTTCTTGGCCTGCCAGCAGCTGTTGCATTGCGTGGGATTTGTAGTATAAGGGCGATTAATAATAGCTATATGAAATCATCTTGCTGGCCGTATAAAATTAGATCGTGGGCCAGAGGTGGCCCGCAGGCCTTGGGTCTGACACGTGACATAGAGAAAAACTGCAGTACGGAAGTTAAAATGTGCAGATGAATTGTTAGTACGAAAGATTATTTCTAATCCAATTACTTGATTAATTGATGGAATAATCGATACAATACTCAATTAATAAAATAATCCATAGTTGCAGCCCCACTTGTATTCAGAAAGCCATAGTCAAACAGTAGTTTTCAGCACCAGTGGAGCTGTGAAAGGCCTTCAAGAAAAATGACATGCAGCTCGAGAAATGTAACTACAGGTTCACGAAGATTGATTAGGCTTTAGATGTGCTTAGGCCCCTTTACTCAATTAACAAGTGGGAGCAGCTTTTAGTGGTTAGCATTAGCTTGCTTAGCTTGCGTTGGTAAGCTTAACGTAACCAAAAAAATTTTCGCTAGAACCCTGGTGTTCTCCAGGCCAGACAGCCAGCACTTTTAGAAACAACAGGAGTGGATCCAAAAGGGCTCTGCAGTAGTAGCATGTACACAAAAAATACACAAAATATATAGCACCAACATATAAGATATTCTTTTCATACTATGCATCCCAAAAATTGGTAAATTCATGTCTTACAGACTTCATAAATAAAAGGTGAGCCAATTTATTTTACGGCCAATACAAATCTCTTAACAGCAAGAGTCCAAAACAAAGCTAAAATAGAAGCGCAACCTAAACTCAAGGGAAACTACGAACACTACAGGACGTAAAGAGGCAGAGGACACCGGAGGACAGGATCGCTTCATACTGAGACAGATTAGGGCTAACAGAAAACAGGTGAGTAATAAGAACAGCTGAGAACAATCAGGAAAGCAGTGAGGGCAGGGACAGAAAAACTTAAACATGAATCACCCTCAAAGCTGAAAGGAACAATGAGCTCCCAAAACTCAAAGCCCTGGGTCCAAAACCGAGTATTCAGTTCACTAATTCTAATATATAAACAGCAGCACCAGGCAATAACAGACATCCTGAGGTGCTTTTTATTTTAAGGCAGAGTCCCTACAACATTAGAGGGAACCCAAATCATTTGAAGATCCCCTCTGAGCTGTGCTTTGCGGCAGCGGTGGAGGTTCAGGGAGGGGCAGCCATCTGGTGCGAGCGGTTGGAGAGCGAGGGGAACGTGAGAAGAGTTTAGTGCAGAGAAATGACAAACAGCACACAAAGGAGACATTTGGCAGATTAGAGGGGCCATTAAACACACACCGGGAACACGAAGCTCCGGAAACAGAGACACCTGCAGGAAGGAACAAGAACAAAGCAAATGAGAGTACAGGGGATAACAGGCATGCGGTTATTGGCGTGAAAATATGGTGATCTACAAGGACAGAGGAGAGCGGGGGCAAGGGGCCCAGCAAACAACGGGAGGTCCCCCAGATCATAGTTTTAAGGCCCATCTGAAAAGTAGAGCCTCCCGAACCCAAAGCGGGAGCTGTTTCCACAGGAGGACCTGATAGCTGAAGGCTCTGTGTCCCATTCTACTTTTAGAAACTCTAGGAAACTGCAAGTAAGCCTGCGGTCTGGGAGGGAAGTGCTCTGTTGGGATAATATGATACATTGAGGTGATGTGAGATATGATGGGGTCTGATGGTTCAGGACTTTGAATGCGAGGAGGAGGATTTAGATCTCAAATCTGGATTTAACACGCAGCCAATGATAATATAGGAGTCAGTGCTCTCACTGCAGGATTCTGGATCAGGATTCTGGATCTGGATTCTGGACATAAAGTGAAGGTTCAGAAGGACTAAGTGGACTTTTAGTTAACACTATGTAAAGCAGGTAATACTCAAAGTTTCTGATCAGCGCCTGTACATCTAATTATATACACATGCAGTAAAATGAAAAACAAGTTGTTTGTGCTTTGTGGTGAATAAACTACTGATGTGTTTCACATAGTTGTGGAAACCGCCCACTTTCTAAATAAATTTTTATGGCTGCCACAATGGAAGTCCCCACGCATATCATAAAAAAACAATAACAGCTCAGTAACTGAATGCCGCAAGAGTGTAGCAGATATTTTTGCTTCATCAGTATGTGTGAAGCAAACCTTTAAGGTGGAGTTATGTTACTATGTTGCAGAAAACATTGAGCAAATTCAAAGACACAGTTGAACCTTTTCCTTTTTTTTTTTCTCTCATGGATGCATGGACGTGCACATCAGCACTGGTGGAGAAAAATAATATTCTGTACAGGAAAAGACGGTCACCTTTGTATTGTGATCGCTCACACAGATGGAATCTGGGACAGAGCTAGTGCATCATACACGGAAACTGCAAAAATGTGCTCTGCCCACACGTGTTTTGAGTTTATTCAGGCAGTAAAACTGAGTCCCAGTGGTTCTTTCTGTGGAAGCGTGTTTCTGGGTAAAAAGCTTATTCCATGAGTGTCGTGGCAGTGAACTCTCTAGCTGCTGCTTTCCCTTAAAGAGCAGTAAAACAACTTCCAGGAAACTGCTGATACCCGCCTTGTGGCTGCGTTCCTCACTGGAGTTAGATTACTATTATTATCCTGTCACTGATGTGCATCTTCCTCAAAATCCTCAAAAGCAAAGAGATGTTAGAACACTAGCAAAAAGAGAGAAACAGATATTTACTGCATTAAATATAATTCATGTGTAGTCTTCCCCTCTCTCCCTCTCTCCTCGTATCCCTCAGTTCTCTCCAAGAAACCTCCACACCTCACTGGCTGTGTTTCCATTGACATGTCGACTTTCCGCTGCAGATGGAATGTCGGCGCTTTCCAGAACCTCTCTGAGCCGGAAGCACTGCGCTTATTTTACATTATAAACGTGTGAGTAGAAAAGCTTTTTCATTACCAACAGAGAACGTTTTTTGTCAAGGATTTTGAAGAAAAAAAGGAGGAAAAAAGCAGGTGATAGGTGCCTGTTTTGGACCGGTTTGCACGCATCTACAGGTCCTTTAACACGACTTTAAAGCATGCTTCAGGCTGGGTTTCTACACATGTAATCTGAGGAAATTCTAGTTTTTAGCCTGAGGGATGATTTAAAGTATTAGGATAGGCGTGTTTCCACCCTGTCAGATGAGCAGAAACACAATAGAAACATCTTCTGCATAGACACATCATCATTCATCTGCTTAGGTCAGTCAGAGCCAACAGCTTTATACCTCTTATATGTACAGTGTTAAACTGATCTGACATATGGTGCAGCCGCTCGCTCTGTTGACAAAGCAAAGTCCAGCTTAGGGCAAATTTCTGTTGTAACTTTTAACATGTGTGACTTGGAGCAGTGTGCAGAGCAGTCTGTAATTTCCCCATTGTGGGATCAATAAAGTATCAATCAGTATCAACCAGTATACTTTGTATTTTTCTTTTGTCTTGTTTGCCAGCTTTTGCTATAATATAGAATTATAATATATCTTTTTACAGATATATTTCCACACTAGGGAAAAATTTAATTTGTCAACAAATTTAATAAAAAGATAAATAATGAAAAGCCCAGTTTTAATTGATTTCCAGTCCATCCCTAACCATTCCCAAACTGTCCACTGAAGCCCAGTCTGTGAAAATTATCTGTGGCCCATCTAAGCCTTTAATCACAACTCTGATCATCACACAAGAAGAAACAAAGTATTTCCTTTGTGTTTTAAGTACCTCATTTTGACCTGGTGATGATTTACTTGTTGATTTGCTTAAGTTCTATATATGTTCTCTCTATATGGCAAAGTACTAAAACCCAAGTCATAATGTCTCAAAAGAAAATTGTAATAGAAAAATCTTTCCAGTGTTTCCAATCCCAAAGGATTTTTATTCTATGGAATCTAATAAGCATTAAACTAAAGGGATATTTTAATTCAGGATAAAGTTTATCCTCTAAGACTTTAATAAAGATTTTTTTTTAGTTTTATAAAATCTTATTTCTTTGAATATCCTTATTTTTTCACCTACTGGCATTTTGTCCATAGTGTAGCCTGTACTGTAAGTTGTGTTGCTTAGTTGTGAAGTTAAACTAGAACTAAGTCACCAGGATAAACTCTGTATTTCACACACATGCAATACTTGCAGAGTTTATTTAATGCAGATGTTTATTCTGCAAACATCAAACTGAGTTAATAATACTGTTTTTTTTTTTATTTTCATCAGCAAACAAGACAAAACACCATTTTCTTAACAGGATAACTCATAATTTAATTGGCAGATTACCATGAAATTACTAATCACATGGAATAACACCTTTGTCTGCTCCACCGCTGCTTGTGGATTTTTTTACTGACTGATTTGCTGATTCCTGCCACCCGCCTTTCAGACCCCCTCACGCTTCTCCTAAAAATTGGAGCGAATGTCCTCACTACAGCACGGAGACTCCAGACGAGTGCTTTTTCGATGAGAACCACACCACGATCTGGACGTATTACAGAGTGCAGCTCCGCTCCACAGATCAAGCCATCGTCTATGATGAGACCACCTTCTTTGTTGAAGACATCGGTGAGTCCACTGCCTCATTGCGCTCCTTAAAAACGTTCACATTAAAGAGTGATGTGGAAAGTATATTTTTAGCGATTGAAAACATGCCTTCATATTTCCCTCAATGGTTTGAAAGTCGGGGATGGAGAGGTGGACTGGCGCTGTCCTGCAGCTTTTCGTGCTGATCAAAGCTTTCAGCTATTTTGTGAAACGTCACAACATTTAGTTGGGATCTTTATAGAAATATCTAAACACTGAACGCAACACCAGACATTCACACCAGACTTTCACCTACTGATGTTTTGATATCATTTTTCCTTTTGTATTGTTTAGTGCAGACCTATTTTTCTCAGCGATATCTACAACGACGTGCCTTCAGCTTTGTGCCAACTGTTTGGGAAAACCCTTTCCTGTTTCAACATGTTTGAATCTGAACACTGATGGTGAGCCAAGCCATCAGCGGCTGACTTCGCTGATTCTCTCGGGCTGAATGGGAAGAAAAAGCTTGTTTCAAGGTGGCTTAAAACCAGAAAAGAAGGGGCTGTTACAGCAGGAGATTTATTACAGATGCTTTGCAATCATACGGATGCAATCTTCTGGTGTCTGCTTGCTTTTATGTATGCAGTGAAAGAGACAGTCAAGGACAGGATTGGTCTGTTGTTACTCGATAAATTAATTAATGCATTGCGGTGGAGGACTTCCAGACTCCAGCCCTCGTACTGATGAAAACGTGCTCTAAAGGGACTTTCTGTTCTGCAGTGCAACCGGATCCTCCCATCAGCCTGAACTGGACGCTGCTGAATGTGAGTTTGACTGGCATTCATTTCGACATATTGTTGAGCTGGAAACCTCCGCAGTCTTCAGATGTGGAGATGGGGTGGATGACACTGCAGTATGAAGTTCAGCACCGTGACAGCAGCTCCAGTGTGTGGGAAACAGTACGTGTCTCATGAATCGAATATTTGATTTGATGAATATTGAATGATTTTCATAACAGCCTTTTTATTTTTTGTCAAAAGGAAACCTGAATGTGTCTTAGAGGAGGAGGTGCTGATGCACCATGTCAGGCTTTTGAACCTTGTTGTTTCCACCACAGGTCGGCCCCGTGAGGAGCACACATTGCTCCCTTTATGGACTTCAAACTAACATTAACCACGAAGTTCGGGTCCGGTGCAAAATGCTCGGTGGGAAAAAGTTTGGAGAATTCAGCGAATCCATATTCATCCACATCCCATCAAAAGGTAAACTCACTGCAGCAATTGAGCCGCGCGGAGAAGGGTTTTTTCCAGGTTCCCTCTGCTTACTCAAAATGTTAATAATTATTCATTAAAACCTTTTCCCTTTATTCCTGTAATATCAAAGTAATCATTACTGCAAATGTAAAATTACTATATGGTAGATGCTATCAAAGAGTTCAGTGACTGAGCGTGTAAAAAAGAATACAACACCTTATTTTAGTTAAGTTGCTAATGTAAATGTTTACCTCCAGCGGTCTCATTCTTTAATGAATGTGTCGAGCAGCATCTGCAGTGCATGCTGGATCTCTTTTTTTTCTCACCTTGAATATTTTTTTGTTTGTAATCTGATGTCATGTTTCTTTCTATGAAGTTTTACGTGATTTTATTTCTTGTGTCCATTTTTTTTTTGTTTTTTTTTTTTGTCATCAGTTTCAAGATTCCCAGTGGTGGCTTTGCTCATCTTTGGCGCCTTGTGTTTAGTGGGCATCCTGATGTTAGTTATCATATCACAGCAAGAAAAGTAAGCATTTTTGAGTTATCAGGATTTCTTTGCTCAATTGAAACTGTGTGGGCTGCTTTACTTTGAAAGTCTGTCGCAGGAAATCTGTGCCTGTACTGTTACAATGAGGTCTGACATCAAGCTTGTGTATTGTTTTCTGTTTTCGTCCATGCATTAAGTGGAATTTAACATTCTTCTCTTATTTATTCCTAAAGGTTGATGGTTATTCTTTTGCCTCCTGTTCCTGGACCCAAAATTAAAGGAATTGACCCTGAGCTGCTTAAGGTGCCTACCTCATTCATCCCTTTCAGATCTCACATTTTCTCTCATGCAGTGCAAAGATAATATTATAATTAATAGCGTGCAAAAAGAAGACACCAAAAGTGTATTGATAGATAAGATAAAGCTGCAAGGGACACCTGTATCTCTTAGTTAACTCAAGTTTTCAGTTCTGTCTTTTTTTGATGGATTTGGTCTTTATTTCTATCAGTTATGATAAAGTACAAATCAGTAAAGATGGGTTGTAAATTTTAACCACAGCCTCTGAGTGCATCTGTATATTTACTTTCCCACAGAGTGGAAAGCTTCGGGAATTGACATCAATCCTGGGTGGTCCCCATGATTTGAGGCCGGAGCTGTACAACAACGACTCCTGGGTGGAATTCATTGATCTGGACATCGAAGAGCAGAATGACAGACTGACAGACCTGGACACAGACTGTCTCATGAACCACCCCCTGTCTTCCAACTGCTCTCCACTCTCAATTGGCTTCAGAGACGACGACTCGGGTCGCGCTAGCTGCTGCGAGCCGGATCTCCCCTGCGACCCAGAACCATCACCTTTTCTTCCTCTCGTCCCAAACCTGGCTCTCAGTCAGGAGACACTGTGCGCAGCAATGTCTGAGCCAAGCTCCCCGGTTCAAAGCTCCAGCCCTGCAGAGCTTCCTTCATTCATCTCAGGCAAAGAGGCTCTGTACACCCAGGTGAGTGAGGTGAGGTCATCTGGGAAGGTGCTGCTCTTACCTGAGGAAGAGATCGAGGTGGAGAAGATCCCTCGCAAAGACAAAGAGGATGACGTTACGGAAGAGAAAGCAAAGATGGAGTTTCAGCTCCTTGTGATAAACAGAGATCACAGAGACTACACCTCAGAGATCAACACAGGAAAACTAAGCGCAGAACTATCTACTGAACCCTGCCAGACATCTCCGTCACTTCACCGTGACTCAAACACCACGCCCACGCCCCCGCTAACCCCTGCTCCTGTTTACACAGTGGTCGAGGGTGTAGACAGACAGAACAGCCTCTTACTGTCACCAAACTCAGCACCTGCCCCGCATCTGATATTCCCAAAGAACATGCCGACACCAGACGGGTACCTGTCCCCTGACTTTCTGGGAAACATCACACCATAACTTGTAAAGGAAATGGGAAAAAAAACAAAACAATTTTTTTTACTTTGATTGTGGAAAAGGGAAGCATTATAAGGGAAAGTCTGAGGTCAAACTGCCTCAGTATTTTTATAACAGTCAAAAACCAGGTCTGCAAAAGCTTAACTACCTTTGTTAAAGCAGTATTAACCAGTTTTTGATGACTACAGGTCAGAATATCCCGTGAACAAGCTCAAAGGCAAGATATTAATCACTTATGAAGCTATTTTGCCTATTAAACATCTACTATATGTTTATTTATTTTGATTTGCATTTGATATGTTTTAGTCAAAATTTCTGTCTCCTTTTAGCCCCGGTGGTCTCATTTTCTTAAATCTTTGCTGTTTTTCTGTCACTTGGTGCTTTAAGCTAAAAGAGGACAAAAAGAACTGTCGTCATACAATTCCCTGCAATATTGTTTACTATGGGTGGCACGTTTCGTGCTACAGGTTCTCATATTAATCAGTATTAATACCAAAAATACTGACTAAAGCAGCCTTGTACATTTTGTATATAAGAAAAGACTGGATATATTGAAATCAGGCATTGCTTAATAACAAGTGAAAGAAGTAAATAATCATATGCCTACTTTTTTTGGAATTCAGTTTTTTGTTTGTTTATCTTCTTACTTTAGGCTTTAAGATCAACTTTGCCTCAATGCAAATGTAACTGCATCCAGTAAAGCTTTGCTTTTTAAAATGCTCAGTCTGAGTCAACATATTGATTTGTAAAAGAGAATAATGAAGCATGGTTTAATTGTGACAGGATAAACGGGAGCTTAATGTAAGATTATCTTACTTTGATTATAATGTTTTTATATATTGTGGTCTTAAAATCTGAAAGGTTTTAAGAGCTAAAAGCTAAAATGATATGAACTGAAAGTCTCATGCTCAGTCAGTATTTGTGTTTATAGTGCATTGATTACGTTACTTGTTCGTTTGTTTTTTATTTCTGGCTGGCGCATGTGCATTTGATGCAGGTAAAAAAGAAAAAGTTGAAGGTACATAATCAGTGTTAATTTGTATGGTTATTGCAACTGTCCAAAAGTATGGTCAAATTAAAAAATATAGAGAGATTTCTGGCTTTGTGTGTCTTATTATTAATTTAAACTGTATTTTGTTTTTACTTTACTTTACAGAAGTGTTTTGCCACTGAAAATAAGTAAATTGTCTAAATTTTAACCTACTAACCTAAAATTTTGATTTAGGAATTTTCTAAAATCCCATTTTTTAAAAAAGTTTAATAGTAAAATGTAAAGTAGGCATTGAAACAACTCTCACCGTTTAATGTTTTTATTTTAAAGGTGCCTCATTTACGCACATTTAAATAAACTGCAGGTGTCCTGGGAAACCTAGCTTTACAGCTAGGAAGCTGCTAGCTGCATAGCCAAATAAGCTGGGAACTTTATTAGCTTAATGCTAGTGTGACTTAAAAGAAAAAAAAAACGATAAAAATTACGATACTGATTTGCTCTTTCTCGGACTTAAAAGATGACAAAGTTAAACTGTGTTAATCTTGACAAATTTATGGAGGAGTTTTGTCAACTAGAACAGGTAATGTAAATTAGCCTGTTAGCGAGCAAACTCGCTAATACGCTAACTTAATTGTCTGCTATTTGCTTTGTCATATATTAGACTAATGTTAAAGAGAAATACCTATAAACATTTATAGAGGAGCTTTAATAAATCATGAAATGTTTTTTTTTAAGTAGCTTTGTTAGTGTTAGCTATTGTTTTTTTTAATTTTATTTCAGTTAGCCTGCTAAATAAAAAAGAAATCTAACAAGTAAAAAAGGGATTAAACTATAAAAAAGCCTTCATTTGAACTTACTGTGATATGTATTCAATATAGATTCTACTTTATAATAAAATGCACATACATCTCTGTGTGGATTGCGGATTGAAGTATTATTCCTGGCCTTTATTAAACAGAACATAACAGAGGTTAATGGTAAAAACAGCATGTTGCAGATCATGCTGGAGGATGCCAACAGACTGGTGAAGTTTTATCAGACCAAGGAGAAGGGTCTGATTGAGGGTGAGTTTTAATATTCAAAGCCTGTGATTCACTTTAATAACATCTCCCTCTGGTGGTGCTTCTGCATTCATGATTGTCTGCCCTTATCTGTTCAAGAAATTACAGTCCTAACTTTGTCTACAGTTGTCAGGCTGATATTTTGGGGAATGTAATCAGAACCAGACAAAAAAAAAAATGCATGTAATATCTGGGTCCATATGGCATCTTGCTTTATTTAGTAGAAAGTTCCCAGTTCTTTTCTGCTTGGGCCCTACCTTATCCAATGATACTGGCCTCGTGCAGCCCAGTTCTTTCTAAAGTAAGGTGTCAGAACTTGTCTCAGACAGCTGTATAAGTAACCTAAAAGCTCACAGGGATTACTTGTACATATGCTGACCTCATTTGACACTGTGGCCATATTTCATATGAGCATCCAGCATTGTAACTAAATACATGGGAGTCAGTAACAAATTGGATTTGGAAAAAGTTTGACTTCCAGGAGAAAAACATAAAAGAAATGTGGTTAAATAAACTCAGTAATTTATTGAATTAATTTATATTGTACTAATATAAATGTACGTGGGACCTAAGTGCAGAGTTTTTATGAACCTCTTTCAGAAAAAGATAGCCTTCTTGTCACAGTGAACAGACTGCAGCAGACTCTGCAGGAGCAGTGCAACCTCAGAGGTATTATCTCTAATATCCTGGCAAACAGACACATATAGAATCACAGTAAAGTACCCTCTATCAGTTCTAAGGTTTCACATATCAGCATGAAAACAAATGTAGTCCTTACTAGGTCTTAAAATGAGGTAAATACAACCTAAGATGAACAACATATGACATATTATAGCATGCCATTATTAATATAACAAAAACAAAACAAAATGTAGAAACAGTGTGTGAAAAACTAAGGACATCCCATGCTTCAGTCGTTTGTAGAAGTGCTTTTAGCAGCAGTAACTTGAAGTCATTTTCTCTTTGAGTTTATCAGTCTGTTACATCGTTGTGAAAGGATTTTGGCCCACTCTTCTTTACAGCATTGATTAGTTCATTCATTTTCTGGTATTTGTGTATGCACAGCTCTCTTAAGATCGGGTAGTGGTCTGGAATTTGACTGGGCCATTGCAACGCTTTGATTTTTTATTTTATTTTTCCAGCCATTCTGTTGTAGATTTGCTGCTGTACTTGGGTTCATTGTCCTGTTTCATTATCCAATTTCGGCCAAGCTTTACCTGTGAGACGGATGGCATCACATTTGACTGGAGAATACTTTAGTATACAGAGAGAGACTGCAAGGTGGGCAATCCTGTGGCTGCAAAGGAAGCCCAAATCATCACCCCTCACCACCGTGCTGACAGCTGGTATGAGATGTTTGTGCTGAAACGCTGTGTTTGGTTTTCACCAAATGTGTCGCTGTGCATCGCGGTGGTGGTTTGCAAGCTTGCAAAGCTTTCTCCTGGCAAACCTTCCAAACAAGCCATACTTGTTCAGTCTTTTTCTAATTATACCGTCATAAACTTTAACATTTACCACGAGGCCTGTAGAGTCTGAGGTATAGCTCTTGGCTGATATGTAAAACCTTGGAATATAATAAAGAGGGTATACTTTCTTTTTTCTTTTTTTTAACCATAAATCTTGATAGGGGATTCTCATTTAACATAAAAATAAACAGAAGCAAAAACCTGTGACACTAGTTACACCATCATCTTATTCATGTTTCAGTGGAGAACGAGAGACTCCAGAATGATATAGCGGATCTGAAACAGCAGAATGAGAAAACAGCAGAGGTAAGAACAGAAGCAGGAGCGAGTGAGCGCTCACAGGCTATATAAGGACACTATGTGTCATGGTTCTGGGCCTTATGCCCAGCATTTTGTGTTTTCTTTCTTATGGTTTGGTTTCATGGTGTTATTTAGTTTATTCATTTAGAGTCTTAGTTTGTTTAATGTTCCATATTTGTTAGTTATAGTTATTCATAGTGTTTCTCGGTTCCCTGTGTGGTAGCCCTGTGTCTATCCTGTCCCTCTGTCATGTCTCTGGTCTAATGTGTTTTGTTGTGTTGTTTGTTTCCTGTGCAGTGTCAGGTCTGCATTTCTGACTTTGTCTAGTTGTTTCCTGTTTTACTTTGACAGTCCCTTGTCCCAGGTGCTTTGTGTTTAAATAATAATAATACATTTTATTTGTGGGCGCCTTTCAGGACAATCAAGATTGCCTTACAAGGATAAAACAGTAGCATAAAACAATAAAACACATAATACATAATAAAACATACACCTATTAAACCAGTGAGTGAAATCCCTAATAGCCAACGTAGTTAGGTTCCGAAGGCTTGTTTGAATAGGTGAGTTTTTAATTGAGACTTAAAATGGGATAAGTTACTGATGCCCTTCAAGGGTAGGGGAAGTGAGTTCCAGTGATGGGCAGCCGTATAACAAAACGGACCCCATTGTAGAAAGATGGACGGAAGGTGCGGGAGCGTAAGAATGAATGAGGTTGGCAATATAAGAGGGTGCAATATTATGGAGGGATTTGTAGGTACGTAGGAGAATCTTGTATTGAATACGCTGGTTTATGTGGAGCCAGTGAAGTTCTTGAAGAATGGGAGTAATGTGTTGGGTAGAGGGAGTTCTGGTGATGATACGGGCAGCAGAGTTTTGGACCAATTGAAGCTTGCGAAGAGTTAGTTTTGCTTCCCGTTGTCGCCTCTGTGTAATTAGTCTCAGCTGTGCCCCTCACCTGTTGCCTGTTCCCTAATTACCCTTCTGTGTATTTATTGTCTCAGTCGTCATCTTGTCAGATCGTTGTTGTTGCCCTTGGCTGTGTTTTGCGCTCTGGCTCTCAGTTGCCCTTATGTTTCTAGTTTTATTCCCAGTTTAGGTTTATTTTGTCAGTTTGCCTTGTCTTTTGGTTCATTTTGCCACTGCTCATTCTACCTCAATAAACATTCACTTACCATCATTCTTACCTGCCGTCTCCTGCGTCCTGCAGTTGGGTCCTCACCCCCATACACAGCCACACAGCCCGGTCACGCATCGTGACACTATGTTGCCAAAAGTATTTGTTTGTCTGCCTTCACACGCATATGAACTTGAGTGATATCCCATTCTTCACTGTCCTTGAGCTGATCTGAAGGCCACATGAAGTTTGGAGGTCTGTAGTGATTGACTCTGCAGGAAGTTGGTGACCTCTGCGCACTATGACCCTCAGCATTCTCTGACCCCGCTCTGTGATTTTTGTGGCTGAGTTGCTGTCATTCCCAATCACTTCCTCTTTGTTATAATCCCACTAACAGGTGGCTGGAATATTTAGTAGCGATGAAACTTCATGGCTGGACTTGTCGCACAGGTATCATCCTATCACGGTACCACGCTGGAAATCACTGAGCTGCTGAGAGCGACCCATTCTTTCACTAATGATTGTGGAAACAGTCTGCATGCCTAGGTGCTTGATTTTATACACCCGTGGCCATGAAGTGACTGTTGAGTGGGTGAGTGAATACTTTTGGCAATATCGTGCATTTCCTGTATTCACTCTGGCTGTTTAGACCTGAACGGTTTAACTACAAAACAAGATTAATGGGTTTGTGAGGTACGCAGAACCTAAAACCAGATTTTCAGTATCTGGAAGGTGGTTGTGTTTTTAAACTGGATCTCCATGGTGAACACATATCCAGAGCAAGTTTCCAGGTTCTGTTCCGAGTTTGGTGAATGACTATGAATTATTAATGATGATAATAAAATATAATGATAACTGTGTAAAATGTCCCTTACTGAAACATATACCTACAAGTGAAGAAGCTGTCAATCAAACTCAGTTTCAACATGTTGAGAGGAAATCATCACAAGTGAAAACCCCTGCGGGCTATGGGCCTGTAGTAGCATGGCAAATGTCTTCTTACTAAGATTTGAAAGTGCTAACACTTTGTTCAGCAGTAATTTCAGCTTTGCTGTGCGTGGCCTGTGTTGTTATCAGGTTGGAGAGGCTAAAATTCAGCGGCTGGTCAGAGACCTGAGAGCAGAAGAAGAGAGACACAAGGGGGCGCTAGAGGATCTAAGACAGCAGTGTCTGCGGGAGGTGGAGGATGCCCACAGGGAGTGTTTTAATCAATGTAAGGCCTCACAGAGTACTCGATGCACTGAGACAGTGATTTGGTTCCAGTGAACCCACTGCACCCTCACAGGCTCCAACAAATGAATGAGTACAGGTAGATCGAAGAGCTCCAAACACTCTCTGATATCTGGGATACTTCCACATCACATCCCCTGCACAGAACGAAGAGAACGCTGCAACATAAACTTAAGCTATTATTTCCATTTTAAAGTGTTCATGCTTTGTTGATTGATTGCTTTTTATTGTTATAGCTTTAGACGGACAAAGCCCTCAAATATGTTATCTCACAAGTAGATAGCCTTGAGCTGTTATCTGAATAATGGGAGCGCACGCCAGTGTCTGCGTGCACGGGGGAGGGGGGGCATGCAATGTTTCAGGGAATACTGACACATTATTTATATTAATTACAGTCCTTGAGTCCTATTGTAAGACACAAACAGCAAATGAGATATCTACTGAAGTTTTTATCTAATATATTCTTACCTTAGCCCGGGTTTTGCCTGCAAATGCCAGCTTGACAAGCTTGATATCAGCCAGAATGAACAGAAAAGTGTTTTATTTTATTCAGTGGAAGCTAACGATGCCAAATATAAGAAGCTGCTGGAGAAAAAGGATCTGGATCTGGAGGACATGAAGAAGAAGCTAAAAGATCAGGAAAGGGAGAGGCAGAGCGAGCTCCTCAAGTTACAGATGGAGGTAAATTAAATAACCTATGATTCTTCGTTTGGTTAACGCAGATCTACATAAACATCTGTCATTGTTTCTTGATTTAAACTTTTTTCTTAACAAGTATAGACAGTGATTCATAATCAGGTTTAAATTATGTTGCACTGCTTATTCAACAGCTGATGTTAAATTTGCAATAATGAATAATACTAGTGGCTCACACGGGTGTTCGTTCAAGAGACGCGAGCAGAAGGCTAAATTTTTTAAATCAAGATGAAATTTATTTTGGATTTGAGTGGCTAGTTTCAGCTTTAAGCTCATTGTGTGTGTGTGTGTGTGTGTGTGTGTGTGTGTGTGTTTTGCAGTTTGGTGCAAAGTTAGCGAGAGTTCAGAGTTCAACTCCGTGGAGCCAACAGCAGCCGCATCAGCAGCAACATGTCCCCAGCCTTGTTCCTCAGAGTGTTTTTAAGAGGGTGAGCAGCCCACGCAGAACCTGTTACATCCCCTCTTTAAACTCAGATAAACAAAAAGAAAGTGCAGTTGTTACTCAGGGTCTTGGTGTGACTTATATTCCAGAAGTCCATTTGTGTGACTCATGCCAGTGATGTACCAGTGCATCCTTCTCATAAAACTTCAACTGAGAGTACAGCAAAGTCCATTAGGTCTGACCCAGAAGTCTCATCTTGTTAGTCCCCACGTTTTAAGTAATTAGATTACTTCACGTTACGCTCTTTCAGCTCATCAGCTTCAGTAAAGCTTTGACAGACGTAATTTCCACCTTAAATGACAAGTCTGTGTACCTGTATACATTGTTTTTCTGTTCTTATTTGAGCGCTCAGAACACTATTTACTCTGATAACTTCCAAGTATTTGTGTGTGGAGTGTGCTCATTTCTTCCATTATTTACCTTTTGAGTTTGTCTACTTATAAAACCAAATAATTTCAGAGAGTTATGAACTTTCTAGATCTCAGGACAAAAAGCCAGTGGGATTCGTCTGTGGGGATTCTGTATTATTGCAGAAAATAAACTCTGTGGGAGTTTAGATTTACATATTTTGTTCAGCAAGGCAGTCTCCACAAAATACCAACTGCATGATTTTTTGAAGCATAAATTAAACTGGCGCACTATCCTGCTTGAAGCACCTGGATGGGTACACTTTAGTCGTAAAGGGATGGACACACTGAGCAACAATACTCAGGCAGGCTGTGGTGTTATAAACAATGCTCAGTTGGTACTAAGGGGCCCAAATTGTGCCAAGAAAAATCTCCCCCACACCATTACATCACCACCTGCAGCCTGAACTGCTGATACAAAGCAGGATGGAGCCATGCTTTCTTTTTGTTTACGCCAAATTCTGAACCCACCATCCATCCGAGTGCAGCAGAAATCGAGACTCACCGCGCTGGGCGACAGTTTTCCGATCTGCTGCTGCTCAATTTTGGCGAGTGAATTATA
Source organism: Australoheros facetus (assembly GCA_030220045.1). Lineage (NCBI taxonomy): Eukaryota > Metazoa > Chordata > Actinopteri > Cichliformes > Cichlidae > Australoheros > Australoheros facetus. The sequence goes on along the minus strand of JASGAU010404473.1, from coordinate 10,250 downwards.
ACCTCAGTTTCCTTTTCTTAGATGACAGGAGTGGCACCTGGTGTGACCTTCTTCCATCTGCTTCAAGGTTTGCCTTGGTGTGCGCTCAGAGTTACTGTTGCCTTCATACCTGCTTGAAGCAGTCTGAACATCCCAATCAGTCATCTGGCATCAATAAGACATTCTCACCCAGAGAAAATGCTACTCACTGGATATTTTCTCTTCTTTTAGACAGTTTTCTGTAAACCCTGGAGATGACCATCCTGTTTTCTTAAACTTTAGGCATTAAATCATCCAATAAAAAATAATTTAAAAAATCACGAAATATAAATAGATAAATAGATCCTAGTATTTATAGGAAGTGTTTATAGCTCAGCAGTGATTTTTGTGTTTTAAGAAATGTGTTGCATGTCTTGTTGTGTACTCAGAAGCTGCAGTTTTTCCAGGAGGAGAAGAACAAGGAGATTTTTGCTCTGCGTCAGAGAATCAAAGAGCTGGAAGAGAATCAGCGTGCCGGCAGCATCCAGGACAGCCGTCTGAAGAGAAGAAAGATTTAGTTTGTGTAGATGCTGACGAGCTGCTGAGCCGCCTGTGTAGGTGCATGAATCCCATCGAGTGTTCTGAAATGACAGGGGGTTGCTTTTGCAGTGTCACTAGACTAGAGTTGCAAATTTGCTGCCCTGCTCACAGGTGACCAGTGTGCAGACAGTAAATTCAAACTGTGTAGATTTATTCCTGTCTAAGGATTTAATCCAATTAGCCTCCCGCAGGGAAGGATGGAGGGAGAGAGGCAGGGGAAGTGAACATGAAGGAGTAGTGCAGTTGTGAATGAACTGGCTGGGTGAAATCTGTTCATCTGTTTTCATTAAAAAAAAATCATTACTATTATTTATTCCCCCTGCATTTATTTTTCGGGTTCTTGTAATTCAAACCCGGAGTTCCTGAGGCCTCTCTTTATTTGTGTTCATTGGAAATATTCATACAGATGTGGTCTTTCAGTAATTCTCTTAATGGTTTTTGGTTCTGAGCACTATTAATTGGCCAAAATAACCATTTGAGTAATTAAAATATGCTATCTTAACAATACTGGGTTCAAAATGCTGTTTTTAAATTAACAGCATGTCTTACCAGCAGCTGGAAAACATTTTGTCTGTTTCATAGGCCGTATAAGAAGAAAGGCCTAAAAAACTGCAGTTGATCCAATGACCAATAGGGCGCAACTCTTCTGGTTGCAAAAAGGAAGTCCAGCTATAGAAGTGAGAAAACAACCTGAATCTTAATCAGCGCTGCTTTTCTGATGGGCTCATGTTCTTGGCCCCCAGTTTAAAGTCTTGTTTTATAAATTGTGGCCCTTTGTAGAATAAAATTGATTATAAAGAATGTTTGGGGTGTGGCTACCTTGTTACCAGTGTTTGGGACATGACTCAAAAATAGTAATATATATTGCTTCTTTTAGAAAAGAAAACATGAAGTATTAACACAAAGCCACTTCACAGTGATTTACCTGTAGAAAAAGTTACAGGTAGAAATGGAGGCTGCAATGCTGCAACCCTGTCTGCTCAGCACGGCTTCTGTTACCTGTTGCTGGTTGGCTGGAGTCGGCATACGCTCAGCTGTAAGATCATTCTGGGTTAGTGATTATTTGCTTTTTTGTTAGTCTTTGGAAACAGTTGATTCTGGCCTGTGTGCAGTTTGCCTCTTACTGCTGCAGATAATTGAAGAACTTATGTGACACAAGTAATGACAGAGTTTTAACTGTAGTGTGAAGCTGATGACAAGTGGCTACAATGTGACACCTGGTTTCAACATATAAAAATAGTGATAACCAAAATGGCGAACTCAAGCATTCATAACACTCACAAACCAATAGGTGATGTCACCTGTGGCGGTGTCCATCTTTATGTGCAGTCTGGTTGGTATATGCTTCATATCAAACTGCATATCGAGCTTTGCACAAATACTAGAAAAAGGTGAAAAGTTGCTCAGATCTGTCCAAGGGAGACAAAATCCAATTACCTGCAGATGTTAAACACACTAACCAACTGTGTGTTATTAATTCATACGAAAATAGTTTTATGTAAACCAATGCAGAGCCCAAGCGTTGATCAGGAACTACACCGCTGCCATATAAAAGTAGATTAAATTATGATCTTGTAAATTGCTTGATGCATTTTGACTGCAGTCCCTCCACGGCACCACGCAGCGATGACACGCCTGAATGGAGATGCTCGTGCCTGCTGAGGTGCTGACCTCTCTAATCTCGTTATCTGTTTGGTTCTGTCAGTGTACAAAGTGGACAGAGAGTTAATCTCTACGGGAACATTTGCTAATGCCATTGCATAACGTTCCATTTTCACGAAAGCCACGAGATCAACCATACCTAGATAGCACAGGGATTTCAGGTACACAGGTGTACTGTGTTAGACCTGAATTCTGCATTCTGATCACATTAACTATGAAAATGATTTATTTGTGTGCATCTGTCATCTGTTTTATGTTTTTTGGCCTCTGTTTTTCTGCTGCTTGAACTGATGTTAGTTGTATGTAAGGACTGGGACGAATCAAAGCAGGATTAGAGGACATGACATCATCTTAAGCTTTTGTTCCTTGGACATGAAGAGGGGATGAAGATAAGCAGAGGTGATGGGTGTGGCGCTCGCCAGCTGAACCTTTGACTAATCGCTGAGACGCAACCCCTACCATGCTGCCTTGCATGTGTTTGGCCATCAGTGTGCAGCCGTGTGATTGAGAGGACTGAGAAGAAGACTATGACGGCGTTGCTCTGAAGACATTTTTCAAGGTCCTGTTGGGCCAAAATAAAATGCTTTTAATATAATTTACAGTGGACTCCAAAGGCATCGTTTGATGCAGAAACGTGGTAAGAACACTTTTTATTTTAGTTATCTGCGTATGTGTGTGTTTGTGTTTTATTGCAGCCATTTCATGGTTATATGTTTCTAGTAAAACGGCAATAAAATGTTTAGAATTTAAATTTTTAATGTTCATTTTACTACTAAAATTGAGTGATGTGGCCTCAATGAAAAATAAGTGTATAATCTTAATCTTATCTGTGCACATATACACTTACTTACATATGATGACCTGTTAATGGCCTAACCATTATCCCCAGCCTACTGCAGAAATGCCTGAAGGCCAGTACCAGGCGCCAAGCACCAGGCTCCACCATAGCTGCTATAGCCTGACGGACAGCTCCGAAGCTGGGGCCGAGGATGGGGAGGCAGACAACCTCACCCCCTTGGAAAAGCTCACCAGAGATATGTGCAAGGACGAGAAGACCATGAAGGAGCTGATCATAGGGCGCAGGGTTGGATTCTACAAGGTCCGCGGAGAGATCGGCCACGGGACCTTCTCCAGGGTCAAACTGGCTTTCCATGCTCTGACCAAAGGTATTTGGACGTGCTGAATCTTGAAGAGAATGTTACCGCGTTGAACTTTAGTTTTACCTCTGTTTCCTTTGCCTTTGTCTGTGATTCAAAGAAGAGGTTGAACAGAGTGCAGCTATACAAGATTAAACTGGTTGCAGCCCTTTGATAACAGCACAAGAAACCTTTTAAAGACTGCACACATCTGATGCTGGTAAAGTTCTGAACAGGCCTGTAACCGAGAGCCAAACACAGCTTACACAGGCATGAGAAATTCACCCAGCACAATTTCCAAATTTGAGAATCAAATCTATAAAGCTTGCTTTATTTAAGTCATTAATGGACAGTCTAATGCACCAGACTGGCTACGCTTCCTCACACAATATATGTGCACATACATGGATCCTGATTAGTGGCACAGTAAGAAAGAGAAATTACTTAATGAAATCACAGCATCAAACAGCTGCAACCTGATTCCAGAACTGACGTGTGGGTTCAGGACAGGTGGCAGCAATCCGGCCCACAATAAGCCTGCAGCCGTGTTGTCTTACTACTACTTTTAATAATTAAGTTTAGGAAATTTTTAAAATTACACTGTAAAATTCTGAAAACACCCAATTACAGATTCACATAGCTTGAGATAGCTTATCTTTGAATGTTGACCGGACCAGAGACAGCGAAGTTAAACTGAGGAGAATCTCACATTTGAGACGCTACAAACAGAATATTATAGAGTTTATCTTCAAAAATGCCTTCAGCAAATCAAAAGAGTCCTCTAATGCTACAGTCGCACTAAGTGAAACAGTGGTTGGAGACCCCAGCATGATCAGAACTCACATACTTGTGACCTTTGAAGAGGAGAACCGGGTCATGACCACAAGCAGTGGTTTGCAAAGCGATTTTGGTGCATCGAGACATCGTGAGAAAATGGAAACAAAACAGATTTCGTTTGCAGTTGCATGAAATCTGTTTGTGATAGTAAAACTGCAATTAGCTCTGATGAATTGGCAAAAATCGCAAATTCACATTAAACAGAAATTCTGAAATTTAAACCGCAAAAAGACACTCGGCAACTTTATTATATAGGAATACAACCAGCTGGCAACCAGTTGAGACGAGTCCCCTACTGCAAAGCTGTATGTTGCAGATGAGTTGTGCTCATTTTGGTTGAAACATGTTGGAATCCGTCTGCATTTATAAATTAGACGACGGTTATTTGCAAACCTTTGCCAATCTGTCTGCGGGTGATACCACTTATATAAAACTGGGTAATGTTAACGTGTCATTTCCCTCCAGTCAAACTTTCAGCGCTTCAGTTTATTCTGTTTATTTATTCTCGTGAATGATACATTTTACCTTTACTTTTGGTGTTTTTAGATAATTTTCAATAAATCTAACTATTTGTGGTCATTTTAAATGTCTTCAAGCTACTTCAGCTTGTTTCTGGACTACAATTAGCCATCCATATATCAAGCATGACTATACTATACTTATTTATCTGTAGTGTTTAGCTTACTAATTTAATATTTTATTTACTCCTTTTAGTGTTTTTTTTTTTATATTTAATGGGTAATCACTGTTAAACAAGATGATTCCAACCCTGTTATAAGCTGAACAGTTTCAGCTCTTGGGATTTCAGGTGTATTTTTAACAAGCTAACCATTTATTAATTTTTGGATCATTGCTTAATAATTCACACCATCTTTTTCTATGCTATAAATTTAATTAAGCATTCTTCTCACTGACACGTCTTTAGTTGACTCAATCTTTCCGTGTAGCTAAAGGTACTGCAAAAGTATCCCCCAGAGTGCTTGTATCCCTGGTTGGGAGTCACTGTACTAATCGTTTCAGTGTAAACTTTGAGCTTCTGATGTCACAGACAAGTCCTTTGGAGTTATTTTACCATGACGTGATCTCTCTGTCCAATCCTACATAGACAAAGTGGCTCTGAAGATCCTGGATAAGACAAGGCTGGACACTGAAGCCCAGCGTCTTCTCTCCAGGGAGATCGGCAGCATGGAGGCCATGCAGCACCCCAACGTGGTCCGTCTGTACGAGGTCGTGGAGACGCCGAGACGCCTCCACCTGGTGCTGGAGTACGCAGGAGGAGGGGACCTGCACAGCAGGATCTGCAACGAAGGAAAACTATCAGACAATGCCAGCAAGATCGCTTTTGCCCAGATCCTCTCTGCCATCAAATACATGGTCAGTGATGTCGAAACCTTTCCGAGTGAGATGCTGTTTGTTTTTCCCATCATGCAGTTTAGTTATATGTCATCCTTAATTCTCTCCTGTTCTAATCTTAGAACAGTGTGTGGCAGAAGTGATTTGACAGTGATGAGGTCTCTTAAAATGCAGGTGCCACCTTTTTAAGATGACTGCAACTACTAAGGGATAAAGTAGCTACAGGCCTTTAAAGCCATTTTCACACACGAACTGCCTGAAATGTCGTTTCTCACATGTGAGACACACAAAGAGATCATCTCCTTCAGATGGATTCTCACCACTGGCAGTACTCTGTTTGGCTTAAAGGTGAGGGAGCTGCCTGGGTAGAGCGTGCAAAAGGCCGGACACGTGACAGACGCAGGCTCACTGTGAATAAACCAGATTATAACCTGCACTATACTCACATTTACTAGGAAGCTGGCAGCTAAAAGAGCAGCTAAGAGCTGATCCCATTACCTCCGAAGCAGAGCTTTATATGTTTTTAACTTTTATTTAATTTATTTTCATTTTTACCCCTCAGCCTGAAAGGCTGATGGGGTACTGTCATCACCCCACCAGGCAGGCGGGCGGTGTGGACACCCAACTTTGTAAACACGATAACTCGCGAATGAGGCGACGTAAGATTTTCAATGTGGTACCACGGGTGCATCTGCTAAAAATCGGAGACGAGTCTTAATCGGAGGTCAAGTGATGAGAAAGACGTCACGTAGCATTTTCAAACTGATGCAATAGTGTATCTACTAAATGTCTTGCATGAGTTTGAATTTTGGTAACCTTGACTGCAAGGCCAAGAGGTCAAGTATACTGAAAATCTTATGAATGTAATAGCTCAAGAAGGAGGTCATGTAGGATTTTTTTCAGCCATGCCATAAGTGTATCTCATACCTCAGCTGTATCTACTGACAATCTCTGACACCTTGATACAATTCATGAATTTTTCGTTTTGCAGGTTTCTCAGTAGCGCAGTAAAATATGCAGCTATACTGGCACCATAGTTTCAGTCTTCTGACAAAAATCACATTCAAAGCTTTTTCCCAGTTTGCACTGAGTGAATTTTCATAATGATAATAAATCTTCTGCTGTCAGATTGTTGTAACTATGCATTTTCAGGCCAGGGTGAAAACAGATAGCAGAACTGTTAAAAAAAAAGAAAAAGTTCACACTTATTGTTTTCTTTCTTTCTTTTTTTGCCTTTTATGTGAACATGACTTGAAATATTCTGTCAATATTTTTGCAGCTTGTAGCCAAAATGATGATGAGCTTCAAAGAACTGACTCAGATGGTGCATCGATTTAAGTGTTTCATTTTTTTTTATTGTTTGTGACCAATTACAAAGAAGGAGAGTTGATGTGTTTAAATAGACATTTGACAAATATCAGGCAACAAAGTGTAGTCACTATTTGGTCATGTACAGTACACTGTCATGATAATGCAGTTGATGGACTTCCCAAAAGCCCATCAACTTTAATACTGAATGTCTAACCTCAGATTTACTTCATGCGCTGACATTCCAACGTTACCTTTATGTTTTACTCTGCAGCACAGCGTCAACATCATCCACCGGGACCTGAAAGCAGAGAACATCCTGTTCACCACCGACAGCTGCGTGAAGGTGGCCGACTTTGGATTCAGCACGCAGGTGTCAAACCACAACATCGCCCTGGACACCTTCTGCGGCTCACCGCCCTACGCCGCGCCAGAGCTCTTCAGGGACGAGTGCTACCTGGGGCCTCAGGTAGATGTGTGGGCCATGGGAGTCGTGCTTTTCTTCATGGTGACCGGCTCTATGCCATTCCGTGCTGAAACCATGGGCAAGCTGCGGCGCTGCATCATTGAATGCAATTACGCTGTCCCCCCGTGGGTGCCGGGCCCCTGTCAGAGGCTCATAAAGGGCATCTTGAAGCCAGACCCCAGCGAGCGATACGCTATCGACCAGATGCTGGGCTGTGATTGGCTCTTACCTGTAGAGTTTCCCTGGTCTTTTCTGCCTTGTGAATCAACAAACACCCTGAGGAGCCTGATGGACTTTGAGAGCAGCAGCCTAGAGGAGGAAGTGGAGGAGATCAGAAGCTCGCTGGAGAAGCTCGGCTTTACTGCAGAGCACCTACAGAACAATCAGCTGAAAGACAGCCGCAACCCCGTCACTGGGGTCTACCGTATCCTGCTGCACCAGGCCGAGAAGAAGAGGGGCTGCGACTCTCTCCCAGTGGTCCGAGGGATGATGAGGGACCCCAAGAGGGAGGGACTCCGGGCCTACAGAGGGCTCAGGCACACCTCCAAGTTCTGTGTGCTTTCATAACAGAGCACTGCTTTTATACAGACTGCTTTTTTAAATTTTTAAGTGACTTGTAGTTTGTTTGGTTTTTTTGATAAATTTCTTCCCAATGCAACTCTCTAAGATAGGCTGAGCTGAGTGTGGAAGTGCCTCATGACATTAAACAAAGATACTCAATTAAGCAGCGTGCTTTTTCATTCATTCATTATTTCTTTTTTTTACAGATGTTTACACACTTGAAGAGGTGATGTATCGGTACTTAAATGTTGTTGAGACCCATCAGATTTATAAAATGTTCATTATAAGTTCCAGCAGACAATATAGAACAGCAAAGCTGCATTGGATAATTACACATTTTCATCACACAAACTAATACAACTTTAAAATACTAAAGAAAAAAAACAAAAGAAGGAATGAATGGGACCATATTGTGCCAGATTACACTGCTCTATACATTAAATGAGAGGGAAAACTTAAATAGGCTTTTCTTCTCAAGAAGGCCGATTTATGAAAATCTGAGTAAAGTATGAAAGGACTGATGCCTGATGCAGATTTCATTGTGCAGCAGCAGAGCAGGTGGCTCTGCTGCTGCACCCAAACACAGCTGATCGCCTGTCTTTGTGGTGTGTTTACCAAAGTTTCACCAAGTGCCTGCCAGTAAATAATAGTCCCGACAGCAGCTGGCGGGACAGCATATGATAGTCAGGACCCCCACCCACCCCACCCCACCCACTCCGACCTCAAAACCGGCCCAAACCAGCCAGACCCACCCAGCCCCCTCCGGCACTACACTGACTAACTCTCCCGACCCCTCCCAGCCCTGCCCGACCCCAACCTGCAGGAAGCGGCAGATGGCGCGGCGTGGCCAGGGGAGACATCTGCAGGGTAGACAATAGGCGCTCTGTTCGGACCGCTGGAGCTGACAGACTGCGAGCTCCTCTATTGTGCTCCGCGCCATACACATGCAGATGAAGTCTGGTGGAGGAGTGACTGAACCCCCCCCCCCCCAGATGACAGGCTGCAGCGCTCTAAAAATTCTGTTGGTTTCATCCCTCCTCTGACCCGTTACTGGCTCCTCCCATTTAACACCCAAAACAAGCACAAAAAAAAGGGTGAGAGTGAAAACACAACACATAATTCACTTTTTTTGTTTTGTTTTATTGAGCACTTTGCACTTACAGCGTCCAATAATGTTAACACTGTTTGTTTCCAGCATTGCTTCAAGAAGATCAGAAAATATCAGTCAAATCTTATTTTTTTAAACATTTGTTTTCAGTACTGGCTACATAGTAAAATATTTATTTTTAATCTAACAAATTCTCATAACGTTAACTTACTTTAGCCATTTTCTAAAGTGAAACCTTTAGAATATAGACGTTTGTTTTGTTGTTCTTTTTTTATATATATATATAGTTTAAAATATATTGTCATTGTTAAATTTCTAAAGTGAAACCTTTAGAGAATTAAGACAATTCTGGAAAGTGGGAAACATTTCCGCTGACTGCAACTGATGTGATGTTGCTCAGCAGAGAGGACGTCATTAAAAAGTCCCTTTTTAAGAAGGCCTCTCTCTCAGCACCGCTTCTTCTCCTGCTGCGCGTGCTTCAACGTGCGACATTTGCTCTGTGGGGCCACAGGACGCAGAACTCGCTTCTCCTTCCTCTCCAAACCTCATCCGCACAAAGAATGAGGGTCGATGTGTCGCTCTTGTGGCATGCCCGACCTCGTTCACATAAAGAATGAGAGTCATCTTGGCATGGACGGGACAAGAGGCGACGGTTCACGGGGGCCCCTCGGGCCGGCGCCGTGCTGCCTGGACGGGAATCCTCCTCAGGAGTATCCAGGGATGAGCAGAAACAGGGTCATCCTGTCCATCAGGATGAGTATTTCCAGATAAGAAGCTTTGCAGCATCTGAGCAAGTGAGGAGCCAGGTCCCAGATCAGCGCTCGGGGAGGCTGATCTCAGGAACCCAGTCGTTCAGACGCCGGCTCTCCTCACAGAACAGGTGCAACTTCTCCAGAGCAGGGTCCTCCCAAGACCCGTCAGCTGGGTTCTGTTCAAACAGGAAGAGGGAGGCAGATTTAGTCACATGTTTCTTTCCAAAAAGCACAACAAATGCAGCCTCCAGATTCCTCAGAATGATGCATCCTCATTAACTGAGCTCTACATACCGTGATGAGGACGCAGTGCGCATCTTCAAACTGCTCCGCCTTGCCTCCAACAATCTCAACCAGGCGCTGCATGTCGCTCACTCTGACTATGCTGATGTCGTTGTCAAAGCAGAAGGACTGGATGAGGGTGAAGTGGATCTGGAGGGCAATGTCACACTCGAACTCCTCATCCATGGCCAGGACGCAGAAAGACACGCTGTCCGGGTCTCTGTGGA
>JASGAU010404471.1:0-18881 GCA_030220045.1 Australoheros facetus | reverse complement strand
AACAAGATGCTTGGGAGGCAAGTTAAATAGAATAGAAATCCCTTTATTTGTCCCACAATGGGGAAATTTCAGTGTAGTAGCGGCAAGCTTATTTATATGACGACAAATCCAAATGTACACAACCTCAGAAAACAAATTTTAAAATTGGCCCTTCTCAGAGAAATTTTTCCCCACGGTCATGTCAAGGAAAGAATTTATTACTATACATATATTTAAAAAAAAAAAATAAAGCTCAGACTGAGATCAGGCAAGCCTTTCATAAGTTCAGCTGTTTTCTAGTCATCCTCTAAATTAAAATTTTCTGACATTGGTAATAAAAGAAGTGCTCCCTTAACAGTGGTTAAAAACTATAACCCAGCACAAAAGTGACAGTTACAATCAACCAACCACTCTGACGCACACTAAATGTGTTGATATGAGCATTTTTCTTGCGCACCCCTGAAAAATATGTCGGCGCCTTATGTTAGCACTGAGTCATCAAAATTTTGAGAAACTCTGACAGCAAAAAAAAAAAAAAACCTTGAGCAAGAACTTGGTGCCAGTTGAGAAGGAAAATAGGGGAAAAAAACAGGTTCAGTATATGTGACAGTCTCCCTTGATTGTTTGGGTTGAGGGGAGAGAAGATGAGCATTTAACAAACAAAATGACAGCAACAATAACCTCTGGGCGGGTTGGTGGAGTCATTCACCGCAGATGAAATGCATGCATCTTTAGAGTCCGAGAACAATCTGTGCAGAAAAGGTACATGAAAAGAGAGGACGAAACTACAGGAAAACATAAGTAAATGATTGCAGAGTGAAATGGAGAACAGTAAAGGAGAGGTGTTTAGTGAATTGAGAGATCTCTGTGATGAAGGCCTATAGCAGCAAGAGTCAGATTCATCTATGCCAGCCCTAAATGTAATAATCAGTCTTTAGTCTTAAAAGTAGTTTAGGTGTCTGGCTTTGAAACACAAAGAGCTAAAGACTGCTTCAAAGCTCTGAGAACGGCAAGTATGGCTGTGTGACAAGTTTTCTATATGGAACTGTGAGATTTTTAGGATAAAGTGGAGCTTATGAAAAGGAATTTAAATCATAATCCGTATTTTACAGGGAGATAATGAAGAAAGGTTGTTACCTGTGTTTATAGTTTCAGTTAGCAGGAGATTGTATGACTCCAGAGATTATTTTACAACTGGAAAAAACAGACACAATCTCTAGGGATTTTATTGGTGTCAGCTGTCTCCTTGAAGAATGATATGAGGATAATCTGACTGATAACTGCACTCCTTTTACCTGATTGTAACTTTTAACTGAAAGAGTAGTTTTCACCTCTTTACCTGTTCTGAGATATTCTGTATTATAGTGCATCTCCTACTGATAAATTAGCCAAGGAGGAATTTTTTTTCCTCTCAACATTTGTCTCCTTGTTAATTGAACAGCTTCAAAGTTTCCTGATTTATTTTATTTATTTATTTTTTTCCCATGTTATCGATTTATATTGTTTGCAACTAACTTTCCAGGTCAACTGGGTGTCCAAAGAGTGGGCAAAGAGAGCAGCACTCCCCTCTCATGTTGTCACTATGTTGGATAATTTCCCCACAAACCTGCACCCCATGTCTCAGTTCAGTGCTGCCATCACAGCTCTGAACAGTGAGAGCAGCTTTGCACGGGCCTACTCTGAGGGAGTCCACAAGTCCAAGTACTGGGAGGTGAGTTTACATCCACACCTTGTCTGAGACTATAACGGTTGGCACCTGAGATATTATAATTTTTTGCTACAGAGCCTGCATCCTGAGTGACCTACTATCATAATTTTACACTTTCAGTTTGATTTCATGTTGTCTTTTCTTGCTGTTTTTTGTCAAGTATGTCTATGAAGACTCTATGGACTTGATTGCCAAGCTCCCTTGCATTGCCGCCAAGATCTACCGTAACCTGTATCGTGAAGGCAGCAGTATTGGGGCCATCGACCCCAACCTTGACTGGTCCCACAACTTTACCAACATGCTGGGCTACAGTGATCCCCAATTCACTGAGCTAATGAGGCTCTACCTCACTATCCACAGGTGCAACTTAAAATGCCTTTTCACAGAAAACAAGTTGTATTTCATTTCAGCGTTTATTTCTAGTGACACTTGAATCAAAGTCATGCCATTTTAATGCATATTGAGTGTTGCTCTTTGGGCAAACTCTGGAAGTGTTTTAAGAACTAGGGTTTCATTTTTAATTTAAACCTTTATTTAACCAGGCAAACAGATTAAGAGCAATTTCTTATTTACAACTGTGGCTTGGCAAAAGGCAAAGCTTTTTGTGGGGAAGGGAATAGGGAGAGTCAAACAAACAGAAATACAGAACAATAACAAAACAGTACACAACAACAGATTATAAAAATCTTGATGTTAAAAGATGAGACCAAAACCATCTGGATTTAGACACCATGATATTATGTGAGTGTGCTTGACATGATTGCACGCTGATAGGGATGACTTAGTTGGAGTTTGAAAGAATTTAAAGTAATTTTTTTTATTTGACCTTAAAAACTAGGGGAAACATTACAGTGGTTACTCTTGTCACAGTTCAAACAGCAGCAGTTGAAGCCTGAAGTAACTGCCTCCAGATCACTTAAAATTTATTTAGCATGACCATCTTTCTCAAGTTTAGTTGAATTTGCAGCTGATTCCAGGTAGGAGCTGCAAATGTAAGCACCCTCTTCTTCTTCTTCTTTTTTTTTTTTTTTTTAAATCAAATTCATTACAGACTGTAGGGACAGAGAGAAGCAGAAAGTCTTCCCACAGTTTTTGATGGATGTAGGGCAAGCAAGAAAGATGGGAGCAGACCAAAAATAGTATTGTAAATAGGAAATATATCAGCTTAATCTAAAAAATAACAAAGCAGACAATGCAGCCTGAGTGTGCAATGTATAATGTTGTGTAAGGGCTTTAAGGTTTGGGCACTGAGGTAATGAATCTCAGTGCTCTATGATAAACAGTTCCAACAGAACATATAAATAAAATTGCTACAATCAGACACAGACCTAAAAGTTGAAGCAGCAAGTCTCTTTGAATTTTTAGTAAAAACACAGTTTTAACTTCAATTTTAGCATCTTCACTGATGCAGTCATTTATGTGGTGAAACTTCTGCTTATTTACTGTGACAGCACTTCTGGTTTCTATTCCAGGAAGCAAGTTTAGCTAAAAACTCTGAGTTTCTTAACCTTAAAATATGGGGAACTCAGATTTTCTGTTCCAGAAAGAGAGTTAACTTCAACTCTGAGTCAGTTACTGGGGTAACAGAACCTGTGAGACTAACCTGCTCGCTGGCAGGTTTTAGCCGACAAACTCATGAGTTTCTATCTGACTCATCCCCTCCTGCTGCACCTGAACCACCTGTCTGACACTCTGATTTATTTCCTCATTCATAAAGTTGTTGTCAAAGCGATCAGAGGAGTGAATTAATTTGCAGAAGTTTATGTTTTTACAAGCGTTGAAATCCCAGTTAGATGTTAGTTATAACACCTTTTATAGTCATTCACTCATCAATGTATAAGGACAGGGACAGCAATTATTTCAGATTTGTAATCAGCCCAACTGCAGCTGTCAATCAGTTCTTCTGAAATATTTACTGTACGTTACTGTAGCATCAGTGTTCAAATCAACCTGATCTGTATAAAGCTTTAGATGCAGAACACACTGATCAGTGATCGATCATTTGTCGTGTTGCAAATGGTCACACTGATGGAAAAATATCTGGATCTTTGAGATGGTGTGAATATTTGAGTGAAGATGAGGCTGAAATAATTTTAAGTCTTCAAAACTAAAGTAAATGCATTTAAAGTGACTTAAATGCTGTCAACATTTTGAAAGTTATGTCTGAAATTCAGAGTCTGAATCTCAACACTGAAAATTCGCTGGCTCCGCCCGGAGGGATCAGATCATGGGCTCCATAACAGATCGGCAAAATGTTTGAGTCCACTTGCACAGCAGAGGGATCCAAAATGGATAAGGATCATGGATTCAGATGCGATTAGGCCCAGATGCAGTTCAGGCTCTAGCTCATATCGTCCAGATCCGTTCATAATGGCTTCATTTTTCCTGACACGATCTGTATTCTTTATTTAAAATGGCTCATCCTCCCAAAACTGCTGAAATTTAAAAAATATATATATAAAGCTGAGACATTTCTTTTAACGCGTTTGCCTTTACTGATTAACCTTTACATTCATTACAGACTTGGAAAGCTACCCTGCATGTTTTCAGTTAAATATGAAACTATTGCTGAACTCAGTGAAGCATCTCTGCTGTGGCTTTCAGAGAGCCATCATCTGTCAGTGATGCGAACATTAGATCAGATTAGAAATTGTTAAACTGGGAACATTAAATCTCATTACGCATTTTTATCCATTAATGGCAGAAATAATGAAATTCTCCATTTAAGAAAAAGAAAGATCCATCAGTAGATTAAATTTCAACTGAATAATTAATCAAGCAAAGGAACTGTCAAGAACTGCAGCAAAAACAGTTTATATTTAATATATTAAAAAAAACTGATCCTGTTGCTGACTAGATCACTAATATCACAGATTCATCAGTAACCTGGGTCTGATTTTATCCTGTCAGGTTAGAGCCAAATAATTAGATTTAAAAAACAAATGTAAATTTAGGATTCAGCTTCATCTGGTGAAAATTCAAGGCGGGTAAATGATGACAGCAGACATTTTAAAAGAAATTATATCAAACTTTTATTCTGTCTATGAAGTTGACAGAGTGGACCAAGCTGATTAATAAGACTCTTTCCGTCCCTTTTGTGTTTTAAGATAACTGTCATGCTCCACCGTGACACGCAAGATCCTCGATCCACCGGGTTAAAATGTAGGCGCTGCTCTTTATTTACCCGTTCCTATGGTGAATCCTGGTATTGGAGCTCCATGGATGATGGCTTTCTTTCCTTACTCACGCGCTAACTCTGGGTGAACATACAAAGTGAATTTATGCCACACACAGATTAGACATTGAACACTTCACAAATGTGCAGTTCTGCTCAGATAAAAAGGGGTAGACAATTATCCTGTAACAAACGCGGTTTGCCACCTAGTGTTGAAATCCAGCAGATGCCAGTGTAACCCCAGCTCCAGACTTTGATGTCAGGCTACTTTAGAAACATTACTGTTATTTGAAAATGGTAGAATTAAATAATAAAAATAATAAAATATATTTTACTAAATGTGTTTGTGTGTGTCTGTAAAATTATAGTGATCATGAAGGAGGCAATGTCAGCGCTCACACCAGCCACCTAGTAGGGAGTGCCCTGTCTGACCCCTACCTGTCATTCAGCGCTGCCATGAATGGTTTGGCTGGTCCTCTTCATGGTCTGGCCAATCAGGTTAGTACACACACCCTCATTTTAATTCCATTTTTACATTGAGAGATTATAGCAGTGCAGAATGGTTTTATTGGTAGAAACAAGTTGGGGATCTCAAGTTAATCCCCAACGATATTTTTTTATTAAGAAAGCATTTTTATTAGGAAGACCACGGAGTTGATATTAGTTGATAATGATTTTTATATCAGTTACTTTTTTACAGTTTTTCCAATATGACAACAGCAGCCATGAAAGTAAATAAAACAGTTTTATAACTAGATTTTACCAAAAACAAAGACCAGAGAAAACAATGAGTAAAAAACTGAACTAAAACCAAAAACTTTTTTTTAAAACATACATTTTCCCCTGAGTTCATACTGTACATTTCTAATTTCAAACATCTTAATCAATTTTTATGCTTGGTGCAGCTTTCAGACAACTAAATCATAAAATTTTAAGCCATAATAATCTGATCCATTTCTAATCTCAGAGCATTATTCTGTAGTGAATATATAACTTTTGCAAACCACAGCCTCTTTACCAGTGCCTGAGGGAAGGTCTCATCTGCTTTAATAAGTTAGCAAGTTGTCTGTTTAATTACTATCCATCCATTTTCTTAACCAGTTATCCAATTATGGGTCTCAGAGGGGGCAGGAGCATTAGCTAATTAAATATGATCATATGATATGGCTGCTTGTTATATGCAGTTGTATATTACTCAAGCATTTCACATTGAAATCTTTATAATGTTGTTCTTCAGTTTGTGCTTTGCTCACATACTCGACATATTGGCACTTTCAATGTTTTTTTTTGGGGGGGGGGGGTTCAAACATAGTGCTGACATTTAAATTTCTCAGAACAAACACAAAAAGATCACAGAAAATATTCATTTTAGATTATTAATCTATATTTTGTGCTGCATCTACAGGAAGTACTGGTGTGGCTGACTGCCCTGCAGAAGGAATTGGGAGGCGAGGTATCTGATGAGAGGATGAGGGATTATATCTGGAACACACTCAAATCCGGAAGGGTAAAGAAGCACCACAGTCACAAACAACTCTAGTCATCTACGTGAATAATTAATTTTGTGCTCACACTCAGTTTCAAAATCAAAAAAGACTTTTGGGGATTTCAGGGGTCCAGTTGTTTCCACCAGAAGTTATGTCTGGATTAGGAACCTTTGGAGGAGAAATTATTTTACCCTTTAACCCCTTTGGTCACGATACGGGAATTTTGGTGGAAAAATTCATCTTCTGCCTAAACAAACTTTTTAGGTAGGAGATGTCGGAAAATGAATATTACAGGACAATATATAACTGTAGAAATTGATGTACAGAGTGACTGAAGGGGTTAAAAAGTTCCTGGTGGGGTTTTGTTGTTTTCAGAAAGAGTAGAAACTTCTTTCATTGAACATTATTGATCTCCCCAGTCGCTTGTGAAATCTGTTAAGACCCCATTTTCAAAGCCGCAACTCAGGATCAACATCAGCACCACTGGCTTAACGTTGTTGCAGTGTTGTCTGTCTCTTTGTACAGCATCAGTGTTTTGTATAGTCTGCTGCATTACCCCCACCTACAGGGCTGAAGAGGAGTAGTTGGTTTAATTGTGCCACAAAAAAAGATGTGTAATTACAGCCATTGCTTTTTCCAAAACCAAGAGATCATTACAATCTTTTTTCTTTTTTTTCTTCAGGTTTTTCAGAAAAGACCAAAAATGGAACCAAACATTGAAAATATGATGATTTAGGCAAAAATAACACTTTCATTAAAAAAATTACTTAAGCCATTATTTTAAGAGGGTGACAATATTCTAGTTTCTTGACTTACCTCTGGATAAGATTTTTATTAGTCCTCCATAATGGTTCAGAAATGTTAATACATGCCATAAAAATCAGTAGTTGTAGTTGTATTTTAGCACAGAACACTGTTGCAAGAGGCGTTTGCATGTCCTCTCTGTGCCTGGTGGGTTTTCTTTGCATGCTCTTGGTTTTGGTCCCAAACATGCATGTTAGAGTAATTGGTGATTTGTAAATTGACCTTATGGGTGCTGTATATCTTTTTGTGCATTTTTGAATTGGTCATAACTACTTTGAATTGTGAGTAAAATTAGAAAAGTGCAATCTCAGTTTAAAAATGCTGGTTTCTTGGCTGTAGGTCGTTCCAGGTTATGGCCATGCTGTCCTGAGGAAGACTGACCCACGTTATACCTGCCAGCGTGAGTTTGCTCTGAAGCATCTGCCCAGTGACCCCATGTTTAAGTTGGTTGCTCAGCTTTACAAGATTGTACCCAATGTGCTCCTGGAGCAGGGTAAGGCCAAGAACCCCTGGCCCAACGTAGATGCTCACAGTGGAGTGCTGCTGCAAGTAAGACCTGTGATTTTAATCATGCATTTGTTATCTAATGGAAATAATCCCAGATGCTGATGTAACCGACCCTCTTTCTTTGTGTGTGTGTGTGTAGTACTACGGAATGACTGAAATGAACTACTACACTGTGCTCTTCGGTGTGTCCCGTGCACTCGGTGTGCTGGCACAGCTGGTGTGGAGTAGAGCCCTGGGCTTCCCCCTGGAGCGTCCCAAGTCCATGAGCACAGATGGACTGCTGTCTTTGGTTGGAGCAAAGTCAGGCTGAAGCACCAACCTGGAAGTAGCTGTGGGTTAGTGTTAAGGGTGGGAGGAGGTGGAAATATCAAAAGGCAGACTTCACTTGACCCCTTGTCATTTCCAACCCCAGGGATTTAATAGGATTCAAAGAGACAATATGCTTTTCAGTGTGTTCACAAAAGAAGGGCCTTTTTAAATTTTCAAAGCATTAGTGTTTAAGTGTGTTTAGTTAATCATCGACAGGTTTTCCAATCATGCCTCCGTATCTGAAACATAAGAGGTGCACATACCTGCTCACAGTAGGCTCAAACTATGTTCCACTTTAAGTCTGCTAACATTGCTAAGATTCCCCCTGAGCGATACGTCTCATTGGACACTAGTTCTGAACTAAAAATAGGCAGTGGCATTCAAAGGGAATTGTGGGAGTGAACTACACTTCTTTTGTATTTAAATATATTTAAATGTAATATATTACATTTAAATATATTTAAATGTAATATAATATTACATTTAAATATCTGACTAAACCTTTGCCACTTTTGGCCAATGCAGTGATGTGTTGTAGAGGATACAAAATACAGTTTTGTCACACAGCTCTCATTTTAGTTTACCTTCTATGCAATGTTGTCATCCCACCCCGCTGATTAATGCATTTCACTCCCACTTATGAACACTCCAGTCTAGAAAAAAGGTCCTCACCAGTTTAAAAGAAAAAAAAAAATCCTAGGAAGCTGTTCAAGAAAAAATATTCAGTTAAAAGACACTGCCCCTTTAAATCTCTGGTCTCCCCTTTTCCTCTAACTTATACTTATTTCTTTTGAAAGATGACCTGTAATACCTCTATGATCAAAATAACAGTCTTTGTTGAAAATCATTTCCTTAGTCTTATTTTCCTAAACATACTTTGCTATTTTTTAATGAGTTTCTTATCTTTTGAATGGCTGAGAATCAGGACTGATGAAGAGTAGCAGTGATAAAGATTTGAGCAAAGGGTGTTGTAATTGGCAGCCTGTAGGAAATCCTTAAGAGCAAGCTTGAATAAAAACAGGATTGGGGGGGGGNGTAGGTGTTTTTTTTTTGTTTTGTTTTTTTCTTTCCAAGTCTCGTCTTATTTGACTGTATGTTTTTTTCTTTATCCCAGCAGCAGAGCATTTCAAATGATATATTCAGAGTTAGAAGTTGTTTGATTGGATTTCCTAAATTGTAGCAATAGAAACAATTGATTTGTTTCCCAGATTGATTGTGTCCCCTTTTGCAGAGTTTTTCAGTGTTGAATATGTATAAAAATATATTCTTTGGGTTTAATTTTTTTTCTTTTTGTGGTTTTATTTATACTGTGTATATAGGTATATATATGTATAGCAATAATGTATGAGCTGTAAGCAGTCACTTGCTTATTATAACCACAGTGAGCACCATAGTTTACCAGCCGTGTAGTAGTACCCAGTCTCACTATTAATGTCCACTCTCACTGGTCACTGAAGGCCTGAAAATGAACAAAATAAAACTGCAGCTATCTTCTGTATATACAGTTTCTTTCCTAGCTCTGTTTCCTCAGCTGGTGCTTTGTTTCAGGTATTGCACTTGAATGTGTCAAGCTTGCTCTTAAGTTCTGGGTTTGTCAACACTCCATTTTTGTCTAGTTTGAGTTCTTGCGTATCTTCCCCTAAATATACTCTTAACATGTTCTGTTCCGATGTTTGATTCTATCTGCTCTGCTGCCATCTTCCTTCTGGCTTTATCAGACACGTTTTATTGTAGAGTTCTTCCATGTGGCAGGTTCTACAGATGTGGTTATTTTGATCGTAGAGGAGCGTAAAGGTTGTAACTGGGAGAATTAATTCGGGAAACATTGGGCACGGTAGGGGGGAGCGGGGCTGGATGGGTCAAATGGGCAAGAAGGGCTTGAAGCAACCAGTGGAAAACCTTACAAAAAAAAAAAAAGAAAAATAAAGGTTTTTATTAACACTTGTTTGGTCTCATTTTCTTCATAAATGCTTGAAAACCAAAGTGGGTGTGATATAAATGCCAGGTTCAGTTTCATGCAAGTTTGTGAAACCTTTGAAATTACTGGGATTTCTGAAGTGTATGCTCTTCATCGAAGTTGCAGACACAATCTCACAAAGCTAATTCTAAACACCTGAATTTTTTACACTTTAAATAATCCCTCACTCAGGCCAGAACAGAAATACTTCCTTTTATTAATTTGTAGGACCTCCTTCAGCAGCAACAACATGACACATTTCCTGTAGCTGCTAATGAGGCTCGCAGCATATACAGATGCTTCACTTAATATGGTAACGTTTTATAATAGTTATTGCTAATAAATGTTTAATGATAAATGACTATAAACTCATGGTTACTGATCACCTTTAACACCAGTTTATGAAACAATCTTTTTGTTCATTATATATTATGGGTAATAACATGAATCTGCTGTTCCTCCATGACCCAGAGGTGCTCGATTGGATTGAGATCTGGTGACTGGAGGCCATTTGAGTACAGTGAACTCATTGTTGTCGTCAACAAACCAGATTATTTATTGAGATTATTTGAGCTTTTTGACATGGTACAATTTCCTGCTGGGAGCAGTCATCAGAAGATGGGTACACTGGTCATAAAGGGATGGACATGGTCAACATCAATACAGTGCAGTTACAATACAGGTAAGCTGTGATGTCCTCTACACATTACACCAGCAGCAGCATCCTGAACTGCTGATACAAGCCAGGGTGGATCTGTGCTTTCATGTTTACACCTGATTCTGACCCTGATGTTACAGCGGAAATGGAGACTTGGCAGACCAGGCAAAGTTTCCAATACTCGATTGTCCAATTTTGGTGAGCCTGCGTGACACCTGGTGTGGCA
Source organism: Australoheros facetus (assembly GCA_030220045.1). NCBI lineage: Eukaryota > Metazoa > Chordata > Actinopteri > Cichliformes > Cichlidae > Australoheros > Australoheros facetus. Next base: position 8,071 of record JASGAU010404471.1, on the reverse strand, counting down.
TTCTGCTGCTGTAGCCCATCTCCATCAAGATTCAATGTATTGTGTGTTCCGAGATGCTTTTCTTGGTTGTAACAAGTGATTACTTAATCCTAGAACACTAAAATTAATAACACCATCCCTAACGTTGGGTATATTTTACTGAGAATAAAATATAGTTTTCATCAATTTATTTTAAAAGTACAACACTGTATGACAAGTTTTGGAACCCTTCTTTAATTTTACAACATACATCACCACATAAAATTTTTAAAAAGGTACGATGGATGACTATAAAAAAGCAGAAAAATTATTGGAAAATCATGTAATCCCTAACAGATAATGTCCTAACAAAAAAAAATAATGCTGCTGGGAACTTGGTCTTTGGTCCATCCATTCCTGGGACATGTGAGCACAGTCTTCCTGCATCACTGATAACTGTGGGAGATATAGACAAAAAAATGGCATTATTTGAGAAGGGGAAAAATTACCAAATTTCTTGATTATATGAATTTTCTTGGATATTACCATTAACTGGTATTTATTCATTGCCATTATACTATTTAAGGATTATATGCAAATTCTGGGACAACTCTATCTTACCTTATGCCGTACAGGCAGGGTAGTGATGGCGAGGGCATACTGGTCGACGGCAGACATGACACCTGTGTCGTGTCTTCCTGTCCGAACCTGTGGGGCAGTCAGCACACCTCACTAAGGGACCTCCGCTTTCTGCTGCCACTGGTCCAACCTCGCTAGCAGTAGTGCCAGGTTTAGCGATGTTGCACACACTGCAGATGAGGATTCTGAGCTGACGGGACAGACTTGAAGAGGGGAGCCTCTGCTCTGCCCATGGCTTGATGAGTGCCATTGCCAAAGTCTGCATATACTGCCTCCTCTTCATTGGTGTGCCACCTCTCTTCAAGGCATTCTCCTTGTGAATGATCCATGAGTTTATCACACCAGCGTTCATCATGCCATATAGCACACAATGTGGCCGGCCTGAATGTTGTTTCCCTTGAAAAGTGCAAAGAGCACCTGATTTAAACACACAAACACTAACATTGGGTAAATTCCACCCATAAAATATGTTACTCTCTATCAGTAACGTCGGGTGAAAATCACCCGAACACATGCCGCTTGAAAAACCCATAGAAGCAGCTTGGCCATTCTCCTCTGACCTCTGACATCAACAAAGCATTTTGCCCAGGCCACTCTTTTCTCTGTGAACTCTAGAGATGGATGTGTGTGAAATTCAAGTAGATGAGTTTGTGAAATACTCAGACAAACCTGTCTGGCACAAACAACCATGACACATCAAAGTAATTTAAATGACCTTTCTTTCCAAATCTGATACTTGGTTGAAAATTCAGCAGGTCGTCTTGCCTAAATGAACAGAGTTGCTGCCGTGTGACTGGTTGATTAGATATTTGCATTAAAGAGCAGTTGAAAGGGTCTACCTAACATCCCGTAACAAATGTAACAATGAACATAACAGTGAATAAAACAGGACAAGAACTGTGTTCCCCGGCTTCACAGTCTGGTGATTTACACCCCTTCCAACCTACTTATTGTCTCTTTAAACAAGTATTATACACATCACTTACAATTTTAAAACTGCATCCAAATAATGTTTGAAGATGCTTTACACTGTATTTATTAACTATTTACAAAGTTTTATAAACATCATTTTGCAACTTTACAATAACCAGGTAATATTCTTTTTCCTCCTTAAATCGATTTTTTTGGTTGATTTACTTGTTGCATTTATGCTTTTGTGTTTTTGTCATATTTATCCACAGAAAAGTTCCCCCAAAGTCAGCATCCAGTGGTTTTTCTTTTGGAGTTTTACTGTTATTCTTGTGCCCTTTTTCATCTCTGCTGCAGGATGCCCACACGCAGGGCCATCTATTTATATCAAATTTGCCTTACTGTGCATTGATGAACACCCAGCACTGTGTATTACTGTAATGCTCCTGATTGAAGCACTGTTCGGCAATCTTTAGCAAGAACATCAATCCTCGTCAGTGCCCAAATTTTGCGTGCCTTTTATTTATAGGAGGGGCACCTCTACAACCCACACTTCCAATATAATCTCCTTCACTGGAACACTTGACTCCAAATAGCTTCTGGAGAAGTTGTTCGACAGAGGTTAACCTTTTTCCAGACTGCACTGGAAAACTGTGCAGTTAATCAGTTCGGACAATAACAACATAAAAAGCAAAAATGTTTACAGAGCTTGAGCTTGTCAGTTATTGTGAAGTTAGATTTAAAGAAAATAACATTTTATGACTCATCAATAACATTTTTTAAACTTTTTTTCTTGCCTTTAAGTGCGGTATTTCTGAATGATTTATGACAGTGACTGGGCTCAAGTGAAGTCAGGTGAATTCTTGTCATGTTTGTAATGTGAGGATGATGGTACAACCTAAAAAAAAAAAATGCATTTGCTCTGAAAATCTTGAGTCATTTTGTCTTTTGTTGAGACATACAGCTTCAGGCAAGAGAGTGTTAAAATGCAAAAAACAGATACAAAACCTACATTTCTAAGAATATCAAGCTCTTCAATGACTCCTGTTGCAATGCTCAAATTAAAATCTGTCTTTATTCCATACTGTAATCATGAACAGAGGATGGTCCAAATGCTCACCTCTCCTATGTGCTGTTATTAATAACTGGCCCAAATACCATCACCCCACTCTGGTTTCTTGGTGGTCAGCTGAGCTGTGCCCCTCTTTCCACTTCACTTGTGCAACAAAGGCAACCAGTGCTAAGAGACATCAACTTAATGCCATCCTCTGGAATACAAGCTCAGTCTAAAAATGGTACCTAGCATCATCTGAATGCATTGTACTGCAGCTGCCCCAAGTGATACAATGCTCAAACATTAATGCAGGTATACCTGCAGGAGCCCTTTTTTTTTTTTTTCAATCCACTTAAAAACTGCACACACAAAAAAAATGTGACAGCTCCTTTTTATTTAAATAAAAATGTAAAATACAGCAACAGTATTTACATAGATACATTTTTAGCTTGCAACAAAAAAAGCAACTGAAATCCTAAACAATGAAAATTATTTTTGATTGAAGCAACTAGTGAGTGATATTTAAATGTCTCCTTTTATACATACAGGGCTGCCTCCATTAAGACCACTGGTCCTTAATACACCTGCAGCTTGAATATTGATGTGGAAATGTACAGGGAGGGGGTCTTAGGGTTATCATGTGATCATTTAAAGGGAACCCTTTATGCTGATCTGGACTGTACTAGTGTAGCGTTGCATGACTCACAGTTCTAAATAATCCTTCTTTATCTTATACTGGGCCTTGGTGCAGCCCCTCCGTTCATCCACTGTCTGAAACAACAACTTGTCCACCTTTCTGATTGGCTTTTAAAAACACAAGTTTGGAACAGCAGGTGTGGGGGGCTTCTGTGCTCGTAACCTGAACAGTGTGCCTGAGATGACCACCGTCACTGACGTCATACAGTGCAGAGGGTAGAAAAACCTGCCTGAAAAATATTTAGACTGTTTTATTTATACTATATTTATACTGTTATACTGTCCTCTCTTTTCCAATAAGTATTGGCACCTAAAATTAAAAGAAAAAAAAAATCTCTCTGCAATACACAAAGGAAAAAAACATAAAAAAAACAACTTGGGAGTGAGGATGAATTCTGATATGATGCAACATTTATGACAACTCACTACACAAAATTTCCATCCACATATTAATGATAATTCTTATATTTATAATCATGTTAGTGGAGTTTTTGAGCCTCTGGCAATGGTAGGACTAACTTTAATAAAACTAAACCGTTAATGCAATATTTTAGTTAAACCACTCAGAAGAAAAAGCTGGAAGTCTACACTTCAGTCATATCAAATCCATTTTGATGATACATGTACACAGAGGCCAAATTACAACACAACGCACAAAAATGGTTCTCAATAATCCTAATAACTCAAACTAACTTTTTTTTTTAATGTAACAGCAATTTTCAGATCCATTTCAATTTACTACACCTTTCTCTGGCTTTGATGACCAATTTTGTTTAATTTGCAAATCACCTTAATAACAGAAAATAAAGCGCTTCAAGTTAAAAAAAAAAAAAAACTAGAACACCTTTTAGCTTTACTGAAATGTGGACAAAATTAAACTTCTCACTAAATAACTTCTTTAGCAACCTCAACTTATGGGTCCTCTCTAAAATGTGACAAATAAAATCAGTTACCTTTATTAGCCCTTTATCACAGAATAACGCAAAGGGCTGCTTGATTTTAAGTCAAGCCCTGACGGCGCAACATATAAATGCTAGCAATATATTTGTCTTTGTTAGTTACATCCATGCATCAAAATGTGTGTAAATATAAGCTAAAAGTCCAACAAATAAGCAAGAAACTCAATGATAAATGAGTGTAATGTTTTATTCTACAGCCCACCGGGATATTTTAAAGAAGGATGACAGGAACGCATCATCCTCCTGATCACAGTCAGAAAACTACCACGAAACGACCCGCCGAATCAGGAAACTCCTCCCAGTTTTTTTACTATGACCTAAACTGACGCCTAACAGTGAGACTCAACATAACATGCCAATATTAATCTATTTTTAATCTGACCACAATATAAGCCACATTCACGTTATCATATGAGAATCCATCTTTAATTTCTGGTTATCTGTATTAGTTTATTGATCATAAAGATAATCTATCAAGTGTAACAGTGCACTCTTCTTGCATTATTTGTGATACTTTTTACAGTACTCTCCAGACTTTTCGTCATTTCCACAGGGGTTCTTGGTTGTCTTATTTCCCCACTTTTACTAACTGATAATAGTGCTGGGCTGTAAAATAAGCCATTATTAAAACTAGCAGACTAATTTTGAATGTCCTAAAGCACAATCCTCACAGCATCCAAGTTAAACGCTAAATTTCTGAAATCGCAGTTAACTGAGGCCACAGCTGACCAATTTTCCCCCTTTGTACTTCATAGTACTGTCACAACTTAGAGTAATGCTCTTTTAGCATCCCAAAGCATGGCACCGTTAATATGAACCCCAATAAAAACTGGTGGATAACCACTGATGAATAAATGAAAGACTTCAAAGCAATATGATTTTGTAGCAATACCAGTACTTTATTTCAAACAATATATTAATATTTCCATTTGAAATAAAGCACATGGTAAATCTAAAGGCAAAGAATGTGCTTTCCCAATATATTATAATAGGACCCTAATGCTGAAGTTCACTTGACACTTCAGCAAAAGGGCCTCTGTCTCTTATTAAAACAAGAAAAAAAGAAAAAGTGTTTTTAAAAATAATAATTGACTCTCCAACACAACTTAACACAATGCTGCAAATATTTACTGTTTTGTTTTTCATAAATACAACCTGCAGCTGCCATGGAAGCAATTGCAGGTTCTCTCTGCTAAACAAGGACACCCTAAACTGGAGGTAGACAGAAAACGTAACACAATGAGAAGGAAAATGAGCAAGAATTTACTAAGACAGGAATTACAACATTATGCTTACAAGCATTAGATGCCCTACACCTTCAGTAGCCACTATGACATCTAAGAAGCAGTGGAGACTTGATGTTGGGGCCTGCTAGGCTGCATCATGCAGGTTTGAGTTTACTGAGGGAATAAAGGTGGGTATGGTTTAAGGCCAGATGAGGACGTACAGTTGCTGAGATCATGTCTGATGCACCTCGTGAAACATCAGCTCTCGTGGGATACGAGTCTCTGGGCCGTAAAGCTTGCAGGCTCGCCGCTCAAATGCAGCAACATTCTGCTTTACAACTTCATCGAAGAACATGGTGGCTAACTGTGAGTGCAGCAAAGAGCGGAACTCGAAGGATATCTGTTAAAACATACAGAAACAGAACGATTAGAGAGCAGAAGATTAAGTAAATATGGCAAAAAATTATATGGTGGACATTGTAGTTTGAAACTATGCTTATTTATGCTCTTGCCAAGATATCAGATGATATATGAACACAGTTAGATGAGCATAAAGAGTGAAAACAGTAGGAGGAAGCTAGTCTGATGATTTAAAAAAAACAAAAAAAAATTTTTTTTGAAGATTTTAAGGATTTCTAGCAGAAATCAATCATATCCTGGTGGTAGCATTTTCCCCAAGGACTGTCATCGCTACTTGCAGTTCAAGAGGGTGGAGCTGGAGTCTGTCTGTCCACAGGACAAACTCTTTAGGGAGGGGCAGATAAATGATAGCGTGCAACAACAGTAGGCCTCGCTAGTGTCCAGCCAAAATATACACGCTAGACAGGAAGGGGGTGGGGGCCACAGCTGGTAAGCAGCAACAGACCTTTTATAAGAGGGTGGGGACTCCCAAGTAGTAAATTCTCTTAAATAGTTTTTAAAAAAAATGTTTTTTTTAATTCACAAAAATAAGTAACCAAACAGGGCAGCTGCTGTTGAACCTGGGAGGCCCACTCAAGTAAATCAAATGGTTGGGAAACACTTTGGTAGGATCTCTTCCACACATATTCTCTCTTCCTGGTGTTTTCTCATCTTGTTGATTGTAAATGTTCCAAAAACAGACCCAACCATAACCACCCACAAAGCCACAAAGTGTAATTTTTACACTTCAGCTTTTTCACAGTATAAACAAATGTCAAATAATGAGCATGAATACTGGGATATTTTTAGCTGGAACTAGGCTCTCCACTTCCCATTGCTGCTAAGCTAACTGCCTTTCTTTTACAGTACAGACTTTAATGGTATCAGTCTTCTATCATCTATCCCATGAGGTGTGAGCCACACGCTACACGTTGAAGTCAGGTACTGGCTACTTACAGAAAAGTCTACCGTGCAGGTCCGAGGGTAACCGGGAATGCCAGGACTAAAGCGCCATATTGTCTCCAGGTGATTGAAGAGCTTTCCATCTGTACACACTGCCTAAAAATCACCAAAAACACCCCCAAAAAACAACAACTTTGTGGTTAAGAGCTGTAAAACAGATAAATTGCTGGCTTCACAAACACTGATTATTTCAACTGTCTCTGGTGTTTCAGTACGCTTTGGTTTAAGGTAGTTGTTATAGTAGGTAGTTATAAATGAATACCGTTAAGAGATGCAACATTAAACATTACATATATTTATTTAAAGGGACTAGGATAATAACTGATTCTACGGTTACTTACTTTGACTAGATGAGGCCTAACACTAGTGATCATAGATGTGTATCTCTCCATCACTGGAGGGAATCCCACTTCAAGCTGGGCTTTGGAGTGACCTGCTCTTTTCATGATGGTCTGGGACTTCTTACACCAAGGCACAAAGTGCTTGTAGTCATCAACGTTGGCCACCACATCATACATTTCCTGCATAGAATACCTGTAACAGTAAGCACAGAAAGGTTAATATCTTTTTGAATTATCAAAAATATGGTTATAACATGCTCATGGTGGAAACGTACCCAAGTATCCTACGTTCGGAGTACTCCTTCCTTTTGTTGGTGAGGCTGATGAAGCTTCTGCTTTGGGGAACCGCTGGCATTGTGTCACAGTCTTGAAAGCAAAGCACCCTGGGACTCCTTGTCATCAAAATGCCACACGATGACAAGTGTCTAAAAAGGTAAAAAGAAAGGGTGTTGAAGTGATGTGCCATAATCCCCTATCTAGAAAGAGTCAGTCTGTAACAAAATAGGTCCACTGCTTTTCAGTTTCCAGCTCCTAAAGCCACTGAGTGCACAGCTGGACCAGAAGGTTATGAGAGGTCAACGTTGAGAGCATGCTGGTATTTTCCGAGTCTGGTCTTTTTTGTGAATGGCAAAAACCTGTAATGTGACACCTACTTGCTGTGGTTGAACAAATTAGCTTTGTTCTTTCTGGAAGGCATCCCATAGGACAGGGGTGGACAACATTTTTTTCTCATGGAGCCAAACTGAGACAAAGTAAGTGAAGGGTCACACTTTGAATAAGCAAAGTGAAATGTTATTTACTGAATTATGGTACACTCCATGAATTTTGGTAGCATGGTAGAAACAAGTGTAGTGTCATCTGTTGAAAGCAAGATAAAGAGCAGTGTCAACATATTATAGTTTTTCACCTACAGATCCATTAATATAA
>JASGAU010404470.1:0-19099 GCA_030220045.1 Australoheros facetus | reverse complement strand
ACAAAAGGCAGTGAGCCAATGTGAACGCCAAATGAAAAACATGTTTAATGCATCTCCAGATGGAAGATTTTCATATCAGCAGGAAAACGTTTTAGGAGCATGCTGCTTTGATGGCTTGAACTGGCAAGGTTCCTCAGGCTCATGGAAAACAAACAAAAAAACCTCTTGATTGTGTAGAAATCTAGTCAGCACAATGATCCCGCCCACGGTCAGGTTATAGAACTATAATGCCAAATGAATAAATGAACCCCATTTTAGAAATCTCTTTGGTCCTTTTGACAGATACACTTTATGGTGACACTGACCTGTGTTGCATTATACAGAGAGGAGCTTATGTTATTAAGCCTTGCTGAAATTAATTAAAGAATAACAGAAAATATCCAGAAAAAAGTTCAATGACAGAAAAACAGAGAAAATAAAATAATTACGCTATTCCTCACAAACATCCAAGGTTTAGAATTATAGAAATATTCGTTTAAAATTTAACTTAGACCCTTAATTTTTCTCACTTCTCAGTAAACTCCATTCATTTGGTCTATGTGCCCCAAAGGCTTAAAGATTTCACATTGCACCGATTCTAAAACTAACAACAAACTGCAATACAAAGTCAAGATTCTTTAATTTAGCCAAGTGCACATTTACAATTCAATTCAAGTTTATTCATGAAGCACCAATTCACAACAACAGTCGCTTCAAGATGTTTTATACTGTAAGGCAAAGGCCCTGTGGTGTTAGTGAAACCCCCAACAATCAAACTACCCCCTATGAGCAAGCACATTGCAACGCTGCAAAGGAAAAACTCCCTTTAAAGAGGAAGAAACCTCTGAACCAGGCTCAGGGAGAGGCAGTGATCTGCTGCAACCCGTTATGGGGTGAAGGGAAAGAGAAAAGATGAATGAGTAAAGACATGTTCAAATAGTTCTCATCTTCCAGCTGCTCAAAGGATATGATAAAAACACTAATACAATAGAAAGAGTAGAAGACTAAAGCATCAACTTGTGTAAATAAAATGTACAAATAAAAAAGTAAAATGGACAGCTATACAGAAATATGCACATAAAACTAGGCAAGGACAGTGTTGCCAGTGCTCTTGTGGAGACCCAGATAAAAGTCAGCACAAGGAGGGATAAATGCTATTTCATAAATTTGTGTTAAACGATGCACGCACACTGAATCTGAATAATGAAAGCAAAGCGGGAATCAGCAAAGTGCTTTTAACTTTAACGGCTGTCCAACTATGAAAAAATGTGACTAACATCAATTAATTCCCTAATAAAATAAAACAGTCCAACAGTTGTGCTTTTGCTGCTGTTGTTTTGGCCTTTCAAACCAGGTTTTGCAAAGAAAATCTGTGACATTCTGCACAAGGAAACGTTCGGTTAACTTCTTTCACTAATTTTCTCTATATGGCTATTTTCTGAAAGTGCTACATTCTGTCTTTGAAACAATATCTCTGTTAATCAAAACGTTTTTACTTTTGCTTCCTGTTGGTGGCGCCAACTCGCAGAAACACAGAGGGAAAGGGAGCTGCTGGTAAAAGCGCCACCATCAATGCACATAAAATGTACAAGGTACAGACCGTGACGCCACTTTGTTGGTACCCGCTGGCGTTCTACGCATGCGTTTTGCCTCCACAGTGCCCATTCCAGACATTGTGCCGTCAACGCGCATGTGAGGAAGCGCGGTTACGATGGTGTCGGCTCCTTCTTCGTTTTCTGGGAAGCAGCTGAACAAAGGCCTGCCCCTTTTTCATGAGGATTGCTCTACCGCCATCGTTACTTTACGTGTAATCACGATTACTAAATCGGATTACGATACTTTTATTACATTTCAAGGCATCAATAACGGTAGAGACAGAATCCGAAATGGATGCGGATCACCAAGAAACCAGCGGCGAGACCAAATCGGCCATTAATACTTGGCGTTATCGCCACCATTTCACGTACAAGGCAGATCAAGGAAAAAATATCATCGTCCAGTGTAATCTGTGCTTGCCGAGGGTTAACCTGCTGTCCACGTCAAAAACCTCCACATCAAACCTAAAGAAACATTTAGACGTAAGTCAGTGACTCTAACACCCCCGTAACAACTTCCCGTTCCACTGTTTGTTAATGTTTAAAAGACACAATGAATGAATAGCAACACTCGTGATGAATAACGTTACACTGCAGCTGCATGCTACAGGCGCTGGAGGCTCTTAGTGCTCAACTTCGCTGAGAAAAAAAATAAACAGTCACTTTACTCCACAGAGGTGTTCTTAGGAGTTTTTTTCAATGCAGTTAAAGTTTATAAAATGTTGGAAAGTTCTAAAAAACTACCATGAAATCTTTCTTTGTCTTCCAGAGAACACACTTAGGCTGCGAAGCCAGGCCTGATGCCAAGAGAGGAAGGAAAAAAGAAGAATATAACGGTGAGGAAAGCAGACACTGCCAGCTCAAAAAGCTCAAAGCAGAAATCATCTCCAAATGCCTGACCCAGGCAAAGATCGATGATTTGATCTTCAATTTCATTGTGGAGGATTGCCAATCATTTTATGTGCTGGAGCAGCCTGGCTTCAGGAAGCTGATTGCCGGTTTAACTGAAGGGCTCAAATCCATGGACAGGGTGACCCTGTTTACTAAAGTGGACCGGAGTTTCTCCAGGATGCGGGAAGAGCTGATGTCCAAACTCAGTAATGTGCAGTACGTGTGCACCACAGCGGACATCTGGACAGCCCACAACAGGAGCTTCTTTGGGATGACCTGCCACTGGATCGATACGGATTCTTTGGAGAGGAAATCTGCCGCTCTGGCGTTTGCACGGCTGCAGGGCAGGATCACGTATGACACCATCGCTGGGCGCATACACGACGTCCATGTGGCCTACAATATTGAGAGTAAAGTTCAAACGACGGTCACTGACAATGGCAGCCCCTTTATCAGCGTCTTCAGAGAGTTTGCGCTGGACAACCAGGAAAGCGATGATGACATTGGTTTCTATGAGAACGTGAGCACCGTGCTTGAGGGTGAGCCGGAGCAGGACATGCTGCTGTTTCTGCCCACTGTGCAGCGCTGTGCATCACACACCCTTGAGCAGATTGTCACTGAGGACTTCTGGCAGGCTGTGTCACAGGGGCCCATGTGCCAGCTACATTTTAGTTCTATGGCTAAAGTGTTTGCCATATGGAGCAAGTGCCACCATCTCCAGGTCGGAATGGACGCGGCGGAGGACATAGGAAAGATGGCGCTTGTTGTCCCCGCTGTTATACGTTGGAATGTGGAGTACTGTGCTGTGCAGAAGATCGTCTCTCTCAGCGAGCGGGAGCTGACGGAGCTCTGCGCTCGCCTCGAGGTCCCACGCTTCCAGCCAGAGGAGATGGCCTTTTTGAAAGAATATGTGACTGTGTTTCACCCGCTCGCATTTGCACTTGAACTTTTCCAGGCGGAGCAGAAATGTTACCTGGGCCTGGTCATCCCAACAGTACTTAGTCTGAAGAACAAGTTAAATGAGCAGAAAGATGCGGCAAACTACTTTGGCGATGCCATCAACACCATTGCAATGGCTATTGATGTGCGGTTCCAGGAACTGTTTACCAGCACAGAAGCAAAGATTGCGACTGCAACGACTCCTCAGTTTCGCTTGTGGTGGATGGCTGCCTCCGAGAGGGAGGAGATGTGCAGCCTGCTGGCCTCGGAGGCGTCCCAGATGGATCCCTGTAGTGTAAGCGAGGCGAACACCAGCCGCAATCTGTCCACCATTGAATCAGAAGATGACTTCTTTAGCTACGGGTCTGTGAAACCGGCTGCCCAGATCCAGCAGCGGGGAGTGATGGAGGAAATCCGGAAGTATGTAGAAGGAACAGGGAAGAGCCTCGAGTGCCTGCAGGACTTCCCGAGAGTCAAGCAGCTTTTCTTAAAATACAACACCACCCTGCCGTCCACAGCCCCTGTCCAGCGTCTCTTCAGTCAGAAGGGCAACCTGGTCACCTCGCAGAGAAACTTTCTGACTGACGACTATTTCGAACGCATTCAGCTTTTGAGATATAACAGCAACCTTTGCCCTTTGGTCACCGAGTGAATGCTACTGGCTGCCTCAGCCTTTAACTGATGAAAAAAATCAAATCATATTGTTTTAATCATCACAGGAGAACCCTGAATAATATCTAATTTCAGGCACTTTAGCCCGGATGTGCTTTCTAATATTTATCACCTGCCTGTTTTGATTGGCACACCATACGTCTCCCACTCCAGAATGGCCTAATGAAAACATCTGATTGACAATCACGGACACAGATATTCAGACTGAACAGACTGACAAAAAGCGTCTTTTTATGTGTGCTATTATTGTGATTTGATGTAGCCACGGGGTTAAACTGAAGTGATTTTTGTCTTTCAGTTATACAGTTTTTTTTCTACAGCTGTTCAGTCAGTGCATCTCCTGTCTGTATATTTTATATCACGCATAAAGCAACAAGAAAAGACCCCTTGTTGTGTCTCTCCTTCCCCCCCCTCCATGAAACTCAATTGGAAGCCTCAAGTAATTAGATTAGTGATGGAATGAGATCGGCTGCCTTATTTGCATGCAGCCCTGAATGCATTCAGCAAACACTGATTGTGGTTTCAAAAGTGTCCGGATGCGTTTGTGTGTGAGAAAGATACAGAACATGCAAACGGCAAAATTCCAGTGGTGCACGTTCCCAAGCGTATTCTTTGCCATGTGCCCGGATGTCAGCTAAGAGTTTTCGTCTTGCCAGACAGCTGCCTGGAGACCAACAGGAGGCTGTCAGAGAATACAAACACAGGCTCTGTCTGGACCCAAGCTGTCGAAGACATGACACTTGTGAAAATGCAAAACAAGCCCGCTGAGAGCCTGGGAAAAAAATAAACCTTAGGAATGGGTTTTTCTTCAGTATATTATTCCTAAATATATTTTATGAGTGATTTTTCTGTGAGTTTGCCTACAGCAGTCACAAAGGATTAAAGAGACTTGAAACTGTGGTGCATCTATTCCTCTTCAGAAACAGTGAATTGAGATTCTGTTCAACAGCACAACTTCTGATGGGGGGGAAACGCAGCTCAAACAACTGATTGCAGAGGAAGAACAAACTGGAGGAGTGTAGATTAAAGATCGCTGCAAAAAAAAGAATTGTTGCTTTAAAGTGAAATTACAGAAAGGCATCCAGAGTTGAACGCAGAGTGACAATTTTATCCAAAATAAAAGTGCTATGATAAATAGGTTTAGGGGTTAAAAATAAACTGATTACAGAGAAACTGACAAAGAAGCCACGTTAATTATATTGCGCCTCCTTTTTAAACACTGTAGGTTACTTACAGCTGGGTGCAATATTTAAAGTTTGCATATCAGACAACCTTGCCAGTCGTCTGATATGCATTAGGTCACCAATGAAAGAGTGCATTGGAATCAAGTTAAATAGAAGTACAAACTCATTGCAGTTATTCACCTTGAGATTACTTATTATAATACTGCCTCTTAAGTTTTTTCCCCTTTAGGATATTAGGGGCTGGATTGAAATGGAATGCATGGATGATTTTTTTTTTGCAGGAGATCTGGAGCCTATACCAGCTGTCATACAGTGACCATTCATACTTATGACCAATTTAGAATCACTAATTAACCTAACATGCATGGAGAGAACCCATGCAGGCGCAGGAAAAACATGCAAGCCTCAAGAAAAAAAAAGGCCCCAGCCATCCGGTGGATTCAAAACCAGGACCTTCTTGACGTGAGGCAACTGCTTTCTTTTGCATCCTAAAAAAATGCTTTTAAATCCTAAAAATGTATCTATTTGAAGTGTTATTTCCCATAAATCTGTGGTTGCATGACATATGAAACATAATACAGGATTTTCGAGACTATAATAATACTGGAGTTTGCATGTTTTCCGGGTACTCTGGCTTCATCCCACAGTCCGGAGACATGCTTTTTAGGTTAATTGGCAGTTCTGAATTGGCAGTAGGTGTGAATGTAGTCATGTAGCAAAAAAGTGGGTTCTTGGGTTTGTTTTTTATGTTCTCCCCCTTTTGTTTCATCTCTGGTATAATCCAGTGTAGCTGTGTGACTCTGAATACTATAACCAGCTGAATAAGGCTGATGACTGACAGCATGCTTGGAAATGATCTTCCATCACTAAATGTCACTCCTGCCACCTGTTGGACACAGATGTACACTTCAGTAAATGCCAGTTGTTTGGCTACTTGACGTAAATTGTTTCTGAAGTGATCAAACGGTACAACAAATGAAACCTGGCCTCAAACTTTGATCCAAAGTAGAAGTTTTAATGATTTCAGAAAAAAAAAACAAATGGTACAAAGTATTACTTTTGAAAACAACAGAGCAATACCCATCACCACACATTAACACATTTTTTTAACAGGGTCATGTTAGGCACAGAGTGGGTGGAAGGTGTAGTGTGTGTGTTTGTCTAATAACCTTTGTTAGTATCACTGATTGAACCCATCACCAAGCCCTTGTCCATACCATCTCCTTGTGCTTCCTCCATTACAGCTTTAGAATATCTTTAAACCATCACAGCGAAAATAAATACTTTTGAGTCACCTTAACCATCAGCCATACTGCATCTACTCAGTGATATACTATAGCAAGGAAGGAAGCATTAGGAGGCGTTTCAGACATGGCTAGGATATATTTTATTATTCTAATGCCGCTCTCACTTTGCATCTAGTGTCTGGTCCCAGGACAGCCTGAGTCATTGCAGAAGTAGCTTGGCATGGTTGAAGTGGCCAAGGTTCTCGCAAGACTTGATCCAGCGCTGAACGTTAGCCGGAGCTGAGGAGGCCGAGCCACTCTGCAGCACGCAGCAGTAGCAGGCAATATCAGCCAGGGAGAACTCTGGTCCGGACAGCCAGGGTTTGCAGCCCAGAGTTGAATTTATGGCCCGCAGGACGGCAGCTCGCTCTTTGGCACTGCCCTCTGCCAGCTGGAAGAAAGCCGTGTCCACCCAGCTGTCCACCAGGGTGGCAACAGCGGGGTCACTGGGGTAAGGGGCAAGCAGCTTAAAGAGGAAACGTGCTACGTTGGCCTCGCCCTCAATGGGACACATGTTTTGGATGCTGAACTTCATCTGCAGTTTGGGAACTGTGGATATAGCAGAGAAGAAACATGAATCCTAGTAAATGAGGTCACACGTTCCAGACAAATGGTGTCCATTAAGATTAAAACATCTGTATGTTGGACATAACTGTAGACTGGGTATAAAAGACAGCATCCAGGGTCTGAAAACTGAAACCAGTGCTCAAGTGCCTTAAACCCACATTCTTACTAATGACCAGGAGGGGGTGACTGTATTAAAAGAGTATATAAAAAGTCTGTGAAAACAAGATGAGCAGTGGAGTTGGCTTCATTAAACATTTCCTGGTGAGTTTATGGACAACTGCTAGGCCCTGTTTACACGAAAACAATCTGCTGGAAACCGTATAATTTTTTTCATTTTCAAAAAAGTAACGCGTTCAGACGGAAAGGTTTTAAAAACAATCGCTGATTACACGGAACACAAGAGACCCTGAAAACGCTGTAGTTCCCATGCTAGGCTACAAGTTGGCCATGTGTGTTTAGGAGTAGCAACCATAGTGCACATGTGCCTGTACCTCCTGTTTTTAAAAAGTAGCATTTTCGCTGTTCACATGGAGACGGAGATGGTAGCATTTCGAAAACGGTCCACACTGGAACCCATTTTCAGGGACTTGTGTAAACAGGGCCCTAGTTTCAAGCCTTATTTAACAGAACATGATTATGATTATGGAAATTCTAGTCCCAATTAAGAGTCAAATATATGATAAAGCATGGTATGTGAGGGGGTTCTACCTTATGACTAATAAGCTGCTAGAATACGGGTGTGCAGCGTCCCTCATTTTTTTTGCCCCACTCAAGTGTATTTTTTCCTACATTAAAAAGCTAAAAAGGTGTCCTTATTTTTAATGAGTTTACTATCATCATATTTTAAATAAAGCATCACTTCCTAATTATTCACAAAAGAATAAAGTAGCTGAACGCCTACTCAAAAGGCTTTATGTGCGATTACAGTTGTTATTGTTTGTTGTAAATTACTCTGACATGGTTATGGTATGATAATTAGTTTTATTGTATTAGAAAAACTAAGAAACAAACCACCCACACACTTTCACAAGAAATTACATGCAAAGTAAACAGCAAAGCTGATTGTATATCAAGACTGTGGCATCAGCAGATTAAAGTGAGCACAGATACAGGGCCAAGTTTCCTAAAGTGCAGCTGTTGGTCATTGAAGGCACTTGGTAACATTGTTTATGGCCTGTGTATATTTCCTTCATCCATAGCCTATGTCATACTATGATAGAGCAGAAACTAAGGGAGCATTTTTCTTCAATTTCAACTCTTCTTTTTAAGCCAAAACAGCAGACTAACCCTCTAATGTTCAAAAGATGGTGTCAAGTGGTCAGCACCATTAGAAGTTTAGCAAGAAAACGTCCAGGGAAGACATGACCCGTTGATAGATACACGACTGCCACCGGATTACTTTTAGGTTCTTGAGATTTTCTATCATTTTTAAGTAGGATTTCTAAACGGTTTCTGTGGTGGACATCAGAAAAAACATCTTCAAGAATTTCTGTTCAAATTTGACGCTCAGAAGGAGCCTAATGTGTGACTTGTGAGTTGCAGCTCCAACTGGCGATCTTTTTCACACAGGACCTAACTTGTTTAAGAAGACCTGCATGCATTTGTATCCCAGTGGCCTCACCATCTTTCCATATGAGGGTGAAGCCCAGCTGAAACATGTGGCGGGCGTAGCTGTCTGCATGCCGTGGTCCGAGGCAGGACAGGAGCTGTGGCGGCACATTGGGAACTGACGAGTGGACATGGACAGTGGAGAGCACTCGATAGCGCTCACAGAGCAGGCCGTGGAGCACCAGCAAGGTCAGTGGTGGCTGCGCTGGGTTGGCATTTATGACGATGTCACGGAGAGCGCCGAGATCCTGGTCACATAAAGGTGAGAAGTACTGCATTAGTACAGACTGCACATACAGGTAATAATCAGTCTACACCCTAATGTAGGCTTAAAGGCAAATTCCATTATGAGCACGTTCTGCAGGTTAGTACAGTATTTAAAACTTGGAATAACGAGCTGTTATGAAATGTGATGAGGACAGATGAAGATATTATTGCTGCCAGTAAGGAAAAGAAGTAAGAGTAAAGCATTCAGTTGAAATTCCTGACAGTGCACAGTCTGAAAGAAAAGTTACTGGTGCGGACAAACAGAAGACGACACAATTGATATCCCTTTTTTTTTAACCTTGCCCAGTAGCGTATCCAGATCTGTGGTGGCTTTGAAGGCTGTGGAGCTTTGGGAGGAGAGGCTGCTGCTGACTGTCAGGTCCAGATCGGCATCGGGGGTCGTCACCGTCTTAGCCAGGCCCTCCACAGCTGCTTTCAGCTCGTACAGTTTTCTCATGATCTCATCCTGCCGGGCCTCCAGAGCTTTGACTGCTGGGTCCACCTCGCCATTCTGAAGCAACAAGGAAAAAAAAAAGAAAAAAAAAACATTACTGAGTCTGAAACCATAGAATCAGCTGAGGTACAATCAAGCAATGGTTTTACAACTTGTGAGAATACTGGCACCTCCGTATCTCTACAAACTGTTCCTGCACAGATGACGTCGAAACCAATACGAACAACTCACTAAACACATTTCCAGCCTAAAAATGTAAACCACAAGCAAATTAGACCGTTCAAAATAAAGACACTAGTGGAATTTCAAGCTCATAAAAGCAGGAAAAATAAGTAAAAATACATGACAGAGTTTCAGCCCTTGGTCAGCAGGTAGCCCTTGTGATAGTGAACAAGTGTGTATTAAGTCTGAGTGGTCTAGCTTGAACATTATAGAAGTTAAGGTCAACATTAAAGTTTTTGTTATGACAATAGCTCGACTTTATTCATCCAAACAGCCGAGCTAATTAATAAAGTAATTTCACTGGAAGCTTATGAAGTGAGAACATCATGAGCCATTTTTGTTTGTTCAAGGAAACTGAGCCTGACTGAAGAATTACTGAGCTCCACCTCAACGAAATGCCACAACTACAAGTTTGCCTTGCATTTAGATTTTATGCAACAGAAAGTTTCCTACACTTTTTACTTTTTTCTTTACTGAATTTTAGTAAATTGTCCCGGTGAATGATGAATTCCTCCAAAAGAAAAGTATTTTCTGCAGAGATAATAAGAGCTAAATGGTTACTCAGCCATTTTTTCTTAGAGAAAAGGCTCAATTTATCCAGAATTTAGTGTATATAACAGTCCCTTTTAAAATAGGCAAAGACTTCACATATATCTTAAGTCTGACTGTAAAAGTTCATCATTGTAAAATATGCTCCAGAGGTAGATATGGTGAATGCATTGCAACAAAGGACAAATGAAGTTCAAATAACATCACTGAAAATGTACAAATAAAACATGCGCTACAATCATGAAAGCCTACATTATTTAGTGAAACAAAACTCCTAAATTTAAAAAAGCTGTTTACTATGTTAGTACTAGACACCACTTTTCATGCCACATGCAACAATTAGAACTTGAAGAATTTGAAGACAGCCCATTTTTTAAAATTTATGTCTTCTGCAAAGGTTAAAAAATAAATAAACAAAATTTGTAATTTGCCGAACAATGGATGCCCCCCATAGGGTGCCAGAATCAACTACGCTGCACTGCTAGAGATGGTAAATGTGAAAGCAAAAGTATCACACCATGAACTTTGTGGACGGGAATCAAGAACCGGTTCTATCTGTCATCTGGTACCAAACTGACTCATCCACTGAAACATGCCTCTCTGACAGGTGCAAACTGCCAATTACTGACATCAAAGTCAGGTAAAGATTTTGTGTGCCTTTTTTTCTACTCCATGTCCCCACACTGAAAACTGATCAAACCAAGAAAAATCTATGAACAAGTAAAATTCTTCTACTTAAGAAGTTTCTTAAGTAAAAAGTAAAAATGTAGACAAATGCTTGCTGATGAATTAGTAACCTGCAAATAAAGTAGCACAGTGAGTGAACCCCTGTTGTTCCAAAAAGTGATTTCCAGTATTTTTACCAGAGTTGTTGGCCTAAAATTCGTGAAACGTAAGTCAAACTTATCTCACATTAACAATATCCAGTCATTTGATCCAGAAACAGCATTTGTATCACAAGACAGAAGTTGCAATCACTTTTTGACAAAATGACTTTTATATATTCTGTATTTATCCTGTCACTGACATTAAAAATTTTCTTTTTAAGACATATCTGGCCAAGAAGGCTGCAGAAATTGCAACAAATATCACAGTTCTATAAAGATATTTTAAGTGGCCACAAAGGACTGGATTGATTAAAATGTAGCTACTTAGACTCAAAAGATACTTACAAAACAGGTAATAATAAATTAATTTTATATATAAACCCTTCATAAATACTGTTTGCTACAATGTATTTACCATATCAGCGACAATATCACACATCAAAAACACAAACATCGGAAATTACCTTTTGGCAGACGGTCACTTTTGGGCACAACGCCCCCACTGACGGAGCATGGTCTCATGTAGAAACATATTCCTGACCGATTACATTAATAACCACGTCAGCAGACTAGAGACAAGCTAACGTAACAGTTTCAATGCTTTATACCGTTTAATAATCTTGATGTGATACAATGAAGACGTGCTGTAGTTGTTGCATCAGCCAAAACTGAGATTACTCGTTGTCCCGACAAGCTAAATTAGCTAGCTGCACAGCCTGGCTAAGGACAGCTTAGGCTCATACCTCGTGGAGAAGCGCGAGTATGAATGGAAACATAACAAACAGGAAGAGCAAAACCCAGTTACTACTACTAATAATAATAATAAGAAGAAGATGAATAACTTCATTGAAGTGTGATTAGTTACCTGAAGCGCGTGTTCTGTGGTGCAGCTGTTTCCTTGCTGCGCGTGGATATTTGGCAACTTGTACATGCAGGTGGGCAAATCAACCTTTATGTCACCCCCACAGATGGGCTTTACCTGGTACATGGGCATGGTGGTGGAGGACAGACAAAAGGCGAGAAACACAATCCCAGACACACAAGTCTTCTGTTTGAGGTTGACAGGCAGCAGCAGCAGCAGCAGCAGAAACGACCACAGATACCGGTAACACGGGAAAGAGGCCGCGGTGATGTCATATCCGGTGAAAGTAAAAAAAACAAAAACGGATGTTTTTCTCTTCTTTTCTTTTCTTTTCGTTTCTTTTCTTTTCTTTTCTTTTCTTTTCTTTTCTTATATACAAAATATATGCAAATACTATGAAAGCTTGTTTCCGCCAGTGGAAAAAAAAGAAACTAACAAAAAATATCAACTTAATAACTAGAAATGTAAAGTTATTTCCTTAATTTCGAGTCATTTACTCAATTCTACGTTATTTTAAATTTAAGATACAAGAGAAACAAGCTTTCATATGTTTCTTCCATTTTCAGTGGGGGGGGGTTAGCTCAAAAATTGGACTTACTAACTCAGACTTCTGAGACAATAGCTGGAAGTTTAAAAAAAAACTTGTAATTTCGAGTTATTAAATTTTAATTTTGAGAAAGAATTTCCAGTGGTGGAAACAAACATCTACAAAATACAGATAAAAGAGGCACTTTCAGTATTCAACAAGCAAACAAACAAAAATATGACAATGGTTGAACAAAAAAACCCTCACAAGTTAGTGACTCAATGTAAAACATAATGTTAGCAAAAACATAAATAGAAAACATATAAAGGAAAAGCAGCTTATGTCAATTATAATTATTGCATAAAGAAAATAATTTAACAGCTTTTAAAAAATCAATTACAAGCTTCAACCGCTTCTTCAGAAGTCCACTCATAAATTTATATATGGTTTTGTTTGTAAATACCTGCATTTATGTTAGTTTTTAAAACTTACTATAAAGAAGACAGTCCAGATTAAAATCTTCAACTCATATTTCAAACCTGATTGCTTTCACTGACAAATGTGGTAATTCAACCAGCTCCACATACTGCACTTATTCACAGTGGAAAGGAAAATATTTCAATTTTCAATATCATTTTCACAGAAAACATAATTATTCACACCCAAATTAAATCTCAGTCATAAGAATCCATTAGATGGGTAAATCTCATTTAGGATATTGAAGTTCAGCTCTTTCACCTAAGGAGGGCAAGGAAGTGAAATATGCTTTCTCCTTTTTACTTTACCCTCTTCAACATCAAAATCATTCAGAATACAATACTTTCTGGGCGAACAGGGATGGATTATAACCCTGTTTGCACATTTACTATCACAAAAGGTAATTCCTGCTGTGCAGAGCTGCCTCAGTCCAAGAGAAAACTTAAATTATTGATCTCAAAGAGGCTGGTATGGTTTTTATTATTCTTTTATAGCTCTTAACAGCACATTAGAGCAAGAATTTCCCACAGGACATCTGAGCTAAAGGCCAAAACCCTTTAGATCTTCATTCATCTATATGTGCACAGGTTTTAATGTTTGTTTTTACCAAGTCTTGAGCCACCCTTCATTTTTCATATTTTGCTAGGAAATGGGAAACAAGTGCAATGATTTATTGAAACATACAAAAATACACGGAAATACAGTATCCCCCTGTATATCCCCAGTATATCCCCTGCTTCTTTCCTCTCCTACTTCATTTTGTATCCAAGTAATTTCTTAAGCCTTCAGCCATTGAAAACTTACTTGGACAAGTGGTGAAACATTTCTCCCACTTAAAACTCTGCGACCAGATCAACAGAATCAATTTTCGGGGATTTCCTTACCATGATTACAAAGCATGCATCAAGACAGCTCATGTAAATGTAGATGTAATACCAGTCTCAGCATGTGCTCTATTGTTAGACTCCTTCACCAACCTTTCAACTTTCTCATTGCCTGGAATTTCTCTGTGCTGTTACCCACATATAAATCCATATGAGTATTTTCCTTTGTGAATTCAAATGCTAGCAACACTGCGCATAACTCAACAGTATTCACACTTACATAATCATTCAACAATCATAAAAATGAGTAAATGATCTAGACTAGCGCCATCAGATATAGTATATTAAACAGTAGAGGGCGCCATGGTATAATTTCCCATGTAAATTCAGTGCAGGTGGTCAGCACTGGTTAGCAGACCAGCTGCTCATACTCATTAGGCTACCTCAATACAAGCTGCAGTAATATTACTATATAGGATATTTTATAGGGTATATATGTCTGATCCTCTAATTTTACTTGCTTTAGCCTGATCAGTAGTCACAGGTATCTGATATTAACTAATTATAGTACTTTTATTCAAGAGAGTTTTTAAAAAATTTTTTAACCTGGGCGCCTGGGTGGCTTAGTGGTGAAGCCGGCGACCACATACACACGCGTTGCGGTGCGGGCGGCGTCCCGGCCCGTCGCCGATTTGCTCGCGTGTCATTTCCTGTCTCTCTCCACTGTCACGAAAAGCCGCTGTGGCCAAAAATGCACAGAACAAAAAAATCCATAAAGAAAATTTTTAACCTAAATCATCTTACATATTCAGCTATTTGCATATCTTCTAGAGAATTGCGAAACAATATCTAAATTGGAGGGTGACTATATAAAGTATAAGAAAAAAAGATAAATTGTGTCAGAAAAACATGTCTTAGTAAACTGTAGCTCCTGAAATGCATTTCATCTTTGTTATATATTTGAAAGACTAAAATATTAGCTAGAAACAACTTGAAAGGTGGGACTGAATTAATAGCTTCAGCTTTCTGGAAAAAATTTACAAATAAATTCATTGACATATTTACATTCAAACAAAGTGATACTATTTGTCCCTTCAGTATGTGTCTTGATTTGCACAGTATACAATTTCCAAGGTCTTCCCAAATGCATTACTGCTCGGTTTTGCCGTGTGTTATTTGTTATCTATCTATTTAGAAATCTATCAAGAATTCTTGAAGTATTTGTTAAATGTACTTCTTGTCATGTTTTCACATCTCCAAATGTTGCTCAGTAGGATTAATCCAAAGTATCAGTTGGTACTCAATATTTAATGCAACACAAGTCAGGAATATTCTAATATTATTTGGCTTTAAATCTGCCTTTTAAATCTGCCCAAAACATCAATTTTCACACAAAATGTAGGAACACTTTTATTAATGTTGCACCAGTTTCGCTTTCTTCTGCAGTTCCTCATTTTCCCCTGCAGACAGGATTTTTTGGCACCATATCAAAAGAGTTATTACCCAGAGTCAAAGGGAACAACATTGTAAGAAAATGATTGTAACTTTTTGCCAATTGTGTGAATTAATTTACTGAATGGATGGATTTGATAGGATGTTGTAACACAGACTCAGCAGAGTTGATAGTCCGGTCAACTTGAGGATGTCAGCTTCAATGACAAATAAGAAATATGTGAGTGCTACATGTGATTTCCATTTTATTTTTTATGTCTCACTTGACACCATCAGCTTTGTGATCTCTGGTGACCAAATAGCTAAAAAACAAAAAAAAAAAAAACTGCTTTATTTCTACAGCAGTCAACTTGTGACACCAATCAAAATCAATTTGCTCAGTCTAGCCGGTGTCATTCGATCACGGGTGATCTTTTGACTCAATGAAACCTAGAGATACAATCCATTACCAGGAAAACGTTGAGAAGCCCTTGACTTTGACGCATACAGTGCTCTCCTCTGACTCATCCCCTTGCACCCACCTTCTCCTCTGTCACCTCTTTGTCAGAGGAATCGGCTTGTTTCACACTTAAGCCACATCCTTTTGTCTTCAGTCGCCGCCCCCAGTGAAGGTTAATGAAAAACTGCGAGATTGAGTTTAATGTTGCAACTGCTTGTTAATCCTAAATAATTCACTATTCGCTGAAGTCTGGCAACACAGAGGCGAGGAGGAGTAGGGTGTTGAGGTGAAGGAGTGGGGGTGGGGGTGGTGTTGAGGCAAACCTGGCACTAATCCTGATCTAATGGTCGGATCTGATGGCCAGTAAGACCTGAGCTAGAAATTGAGACTATTGTCGTTCCTGTTCAGAGGAGGAACTGAAACCTGACAGTTCACAGTGCTTCTTTAAGTCATGTTGAACAAGGGAGTCTGTCAGGCTGTAGATAGTATGGGATCAGGGTAGGTGCCATCCTATACTCAGGTCCAGGCTTACTGCGTTGCTGACAGAGTTAAATAGGGAGTGAACCAAGAGATGGTAATGTGTTGCTTATAGTAGCAATATTTAAATTACATGCAGTGCATCGGTTCAGATGCATCGTTGAGGTGCATTTAGCTCATAGAAGGAACTGATCATGTCCTTGCAGTGGTTCTGAAACTTTTTGATGTGCCTCACTTCATTTACTCAAAATCTCCTAATTCTTTGTTTCCACCTCAAAGATCATAGTAATTCAATTCAGTTTTACTCCATATTTTCCCAGTGATTGTCCAGGTTCCACCTCAAGTGAATATGGTTGTGCCAAGAGAGGAGGATATTGTTTCTCAAGGTTGGCTGGTTTAGTAAAGAATCACAGACTTTTTAAAGGACAAAGCATACGTGGGGACAACATACAGTACCAGTCAAACATCTGGATGCACTTACCCATTCATATAAATGGGTAAGTGTGTCCGAACATTTGACAGGTACTGTAATACAATTACATCAGTGTATAATGATTAAATTATGGCTGTATGTTGTAGCAGCTGTAGAAAAGTCATCCAAACGTTTCACCAGAAATTTCACTTTCAGATGCAGACATTTCTACACACTGTCTGAGTTTCTGAAAACAGACCAGAAGTGTGTTTTTTTTAACCTGACTGGTACCTACTGACGCTTATAGATGTTGTAATGTGTTTACTAACCAAACTCCTACATACAAATCTTGTTTAGTGGGCCTCTAAGTTTGTCCTGAATTGCCTTCATATGTGATTGCGCCTTCTTATTTGAGAACGTCTGCAAAGTACCTGTCTACCTCTTCATGACAGCCATTACTCAGTCTGAAGATGTGTCAGCACATGCCACAGCTGCTCAGTGGTTTAAGCAGTGTGTGGCTTCTTGTTCAAACTGCAATCTTGTGTTATTTTGGTTAATAGACAAACCTCAAAATATATTTCAAATATGTTTAACCTCCCTGCTAACCAGTTATGTGAACAATAGACTTAGGATAGGGTGGAAACAGATTTGAAGAAACCACCTCCCACTATTGCCCTGAGCGTACCAGGAATTGTCACTGGTATGTATGTAGCCTATCATTCATTAATGAAGGGAAGCTGCACAGAGGCATCATAAGTAGAGGCTCAGAAATAATGCCCGGTGGGCAACAGAGGGAGTGCTGTCATCCCCTGCATTATGTATAGAGTTCCTGCACAGAGCTCACAAAGCCCATTCAGTCATCCTAACAAGGTAGTTAAATCTTTTACGATGCGCCTCTCTGTACACGATATCAGGTAGCAACATCTCTGATACCTGCAAGTTCCAAAAGACTGAAAATGAGTCAAAAAATATGAACAATATTTTTCACAGCAGAAGCTGGACACCCTGAGGATATCCACATGGTTTAGTTTCCCTGGTTTGCCCAAGCACATCAGGTTGTTATCAGGTGAAGATGGGGTGTACATTAAAGTTTCACACAGACTTAATCAGTAAGGTGAGCCTGACACTCCTTTCTTGATATGAGTTTTTGGTGACAATGAAGCAAGGGCATCAATTATTGAGGCGCCATAAAGACAAGCAGGCTACGCCTATGTGTCCATCCCAGAAGCTAATCCAGACATAATGCCAAGTACTGTTGTAGCAGTCACACAAAGGTTTAAATACTTAAAGTAACTTTGCTTGCTTACTTTATTTCATCTGACAGTCATGCCATCTGACATTTTTTTGGCATATTATCATATCAGTGGCAGGGATATTTCCAGGATTTTGTAAATTATATGACATGGGGGGGAACTAAGAATAAGTTGGAGGGGGCCCCTAAGAAACCAGAATATTTGATGCAAAATAAGTTTATAGAAAATTGGCGAAGAAAAAAGCAGTTCATGTACAGCCCTGTGTCCTTTTATTTACTTACATCCTACTATGTAAATTTATCTACAATAATAATAATACTAATACTAATACAGCATAATTTATCAGTAGCTTTACGCTCACCTGCTATTTTATTAGGTGCACATGTTCAACTACCTGCTAAAGCAAATATCTAATCAGACATTCACACGGCATCAACTCAGTGCATTTAAGCATGCAGACATGATCAAGATGTTCAAAGTTCAAAGCATCAGAATGGGGAAGAAAGGTGATTTGAGGGACTCTGAATGTGGCATGGTTGTTGGTGCCAGATGGGCTGGTCTGAGTATTTCAGAAACTGGTGATCTGCTGGGATTTTCCCACCAAGCCATCTCAAGGGTTTACAGAGAATGGTCCAAAAAAGAGAAAATACCCAGTGAACAGCAGATCCTTTGTTGATGCCAGAGGTCAGAGGAGAATGGCCAGATGATAGGAAGGCCACAGTAACTCAAATAACCACTCACTACAACCAAATCCAATCCAATTCAATTCAATTCAATTCAATTCAATTCAATTCAATTCAATTCAATTCAATTCAATTCAATTCAATTCTATTCTATTCAATTCAATTCAATTCAATCCTTCTATAGTATTCTATATTGCCTAAATGAATCTACAGTGTTAGAAAAGTAGAGTTAGGCAGATATCTCAATAAGCCAAAATATGACTAATGATATGTTTAATGATGGGTGGCAAACACCTTATTTCCAGGTTTATTTCCAGCAACTCGGGTTTTAATAGCACATTTCTTTTTTTCTTTTTTTCCAAATGTATTTATTAAATTTCATTAAAAAAAAAAACTAAATACAACCCAAAAGGTCAGCAATACATTCTATAGAGAAATGAATAAATTATCATTTAAAAGAAAAAGAAATAGCATATTTTTCCATCATTTTTAAGTCCAAACCTTAAGAGGTAATAAATGCTCGAGACAAGATGGTAGACACATGTTCTTCAGTATAGTCCAGAAAGGGTTTCCATATACAACCAAAGATGTCAGTCTTAGAGTGGACAAGGCATGTTAAAAAGTCAAGTGGGATGTATTCCAAAATAAGCTTCC
>JASGAU010404469.1:0-10726 GCA_030220045.1 Australoheros facetus | reverse complement strand
TTTCTTCTTCAATTTTAAACAGTACTGCACTGAATAAAATGCCCCCATTTGTTCTTGATCAGCTACTACAGGCTAAGCTGTAGTGTCTCTGTGTGCATGTGCATGGAGAGCAGGATTGTGTTGTGCTAAGTACTTTAATGTACTTTTCTTTTCAGTCACAAAGGCACAGCCTCAACTCTAACTGGCATGCAGCCAGCCAGCTGAGGAAGAGTCAGCGTGGTGGACTAAGCTTTAATCTAGCTGCTGGCCGCATTTTTGAGGAAATACTTGGGAGTAAGACTGAAGGGAGCTCTACTGCATGCAAACACCAAACTTCCTTCATATGTCCTTTTGTCTCATTTCACACTTCATAAACTTCAAACATTTAGCAGCAGTCCATTTCATCACCCCCTAAAAATGTGATGGGTTGCTTAATGTGAAATGTGTATATCCTGAAAGATGACAAATGTTACTGATCTAGCTATGACTATTTATCCTTGGAGGCACGACTGTTTTTTAAAAAAAAAATTGTATAAGCAATTACAAAAAACTTAACATAAATTGTATATTAATGGAGATTTTCCCACTGGTTGCTGGGTAAATCTGTAAACATTTTCATATCCACGTAAGGATGAGGCTATTGTTTAGAAATTGTACATCTAATGTATAGTCATATATCTTCTATTATTATTTCATGTTTAAACTACCAACAAATGTCAAGCCAGTCACTCTATGACTCTAATTAGAAAAAAAGCAGCCTGCTCAGTTGATTAGTGATGGAAGAAATTACTTTTTACTGGTTTTAAGATGCACTTTCTTTGATTATGTTCACCTAAAATATTTGCCCATATTCCCTCATCAACATGTTCACTTTGTGTTTGCATAAAATCGATTTACATGGCAACACTTACCTTGACTTGTCCTACGAACAAGTTGGCCTCTTCTTCTCGCACAGAAAAATTAGAAGGTATGGTGAGGTTAAAGGTAGGGTCATTATCATTGACATCAGTAACAACTATGTTCACAGTAGCCGTGGACGTCTAAAAGAAAAACAGTAAAACAAAGAGCACAATAAAACTAATGTTATTCACTTCATAGTGAGCATTAATTCATAAAAATACAAAGACCATAAACACACCAAAAATGCATCATATTTATAGGGTGACTGTTAAAAATCTGTCATACTCAAGTAGACCTGACTATTAAAAATAAATTTAAGGCAAGGAATGTTTACTGTAGATAAACAGAACAATTTAGCATGTATGTGTGGAATCATAATCTTTCATTTAGATAAAAATATACTCCATGAATAAAGCAGGACTACCTGTTGTTGTCACTAAAGGTAGATCTTTATGACCTGTATATTTGGGGTCTGTCTCATACTGAAGAATAAAATGATCCAATGTTCCCCTTATGATAATCTGTAATTCTTTAGTACAAAAAAACTGGTTAGCAGGGGTAGCAAGGTGAAATAAACTACAGTATTGTGCAAAAGCCTTGAGCCATCCCTCATTTCTTTATGTTTTGTTAGGAACATGGGAAATATATGCAAACATGAAACATGAAAATACAGCATATAAGGCAAAAACAGAGTTTATACAATTCTAACAAGCTTGAAAATGAACACTTGGTAAGACCACCTTTGTTCTTCAACACAGCCTGAACTATCTTAGGCAAGCTTTTTGGTAATTTGTTGTAATTTCTTTAACTAATCTACAGGAATAGTTCTCCAGGATTCTTGAAGGACATTCTAAAGTTTTTCTTTGGGTTTTGGCTGATTTTTGTTCATTCCCCATCAGTAATGTTGAGCTCCAGGCTCTGGGAAGGAAAATCCATGACTGATAGTGTTCCATTGTGTTTTTCTATTCAGGTAAGCTTTTACTGCATTGGCAGTGTATTTGGGATCATTGTGCTGAAAAACAGAGCCCTATCCAACACACCTTCCAGATGGTTTTACAGATGACTATAAACTCCACAGCTGTACCTCTCCTGACCTCTTCTGTACATACTAATTCAAACAAAACATTTCAAATTTGGATTCATCACTCCCTCCATAAGACCTGTTACCACTGATTTTCAGCCCAGCTATTTCCCTTACTGAAGAATGGCTTCTTGCCACCCTTCCTAAGACCATTTTTGTTGAGGCTTTTCCAGATACTGTGCTGTAGATTTTTAGGCCTGCCACTCCTTCATTTGTCCTCCACCTGTCCAGTTTCTTCATATTTTTAAAGGAACCCTGAACCCCATGCTGGGATATGCCAACTTAGGCTTACGGCTCTTTGGGAATCACCTTGTTGGAGTAAAAATGCTTTTTTTAATGCCTGTCAAACTGTGTTATCTTTGGCATTTTTCATAGATTCAGCTAAAGAATCTGTTTTTTGTGACAGGCTGGTAGTAACAAAGAGCCTAAAGACACAATTTAAAATTGATTCTTTGTGCCTGTGTGTCTGTTATGTGCTTACACAACACTGGTTCATCCCCTTTTTATGAATATTCATGGGTCAGTGACATGTTGCTTAACAAACAAACAAAAAGCATTCCTCTGAAAATATTCAGGTAAGAAAACATTTGAATAACCTTCTGAAAGCATGGAAAACTATCGCTGAAGACCACTTTAAAAAATTACAAGAAAGCCTGGTTCCTCTGAGGCAAAATATTTAAAAAAAAAAAAAGAGAGGTGGCTCAAGACTTTTGCACAGTACTGTACATTTCAAAAGTGGCTGAAGTAAAATCACTTTCAACCAAATCCAGCAAAAAGCATTATTACACTCAGAAGCTATTCCTAGTGTACGGGAAATGTTAAAAGCCACCCATAAAAATTATTCTGCATAAGAAGTAGAATCATTTGGAACAACAGCACTGCTGTAAATGTTAAAGTGTTTCAAAATGTCAACTTGTTGGTCAAACTATTGTAATGCTTTCTAGCTGTCACAGAGACTCAAATGTACCAGGCAGATCTTTTAAAATTCAATTTATAAATGTCCTCAAACACTTTTGGTGCTTATGTGCATACTGATTGCTGGATTCTCAACAATATTCAAAAGTGTAAAGCCAGTCAGACACGCCAATTAATACCAGCTTGTGGTCACAATCACCATAGTGATGAGTGAAATTATTAAACTTGGTACACTATTTTTAAAAGCAACACAGTGTTTGCAAACGCACAGAAGCGACTTTGCTGTCAACGCTCTCGATGTTGACACCAATAGAAACAGCATCTCTATATGGAATACATACACAATTCAAAAAGAAAAGAGAGGTCTCCTTCATTGCGTTTTGAAAAAAGATGCATACTTATTAAGAGAAAAGTGTAAAAGGTTATAGGCTAAAAGCATAAAACTAGATCCATCACGTCTTTCTTCCTCGTTCATTTAGAAGGCCAGTGTGGGCCACTGTGCTGCTGTTAACCTTCAAACAATGACACAGCACACACACACCTTTAGCACTTCTATAAATCAACATAGAAAATTGGCTGGATATGCACAATCTATAATCTCACAGTGCCCTGGGAGGAGCATGTATGCAAATAATGGTGTAAGTGGTCTCCTTTGGGGGAGGAAGGATAGGAAGTGCTGTGGGAGGAGTTGGCCCTTGCAAGAAAAAAAAACTTCCTGGGAGACAGCTGTTTGAAGCTGCCCTGGCAGATGAGACATTCAGCGGCACATGTCACAAAGAAAATGACCTAGTTAATGTCACCTTCATCTCACCGTCCGCTGGGAAAACCTTCACATTGTTGTTTCTTTGTACTACCTTCTGAGACACACACATAATTTCATGTGTTTTGACACAGCAACGCATCCTTNTTGCTATACCTCTTCTAAAACTAGTACGTAAAAGGGGGCAGTCTAGTCAGTGTTCTGATAGGCTGTACTTAGTTTTCATTTCACAGAAGACCTGAAGCCAATTAGTGTCTTCATCCTGGCGTGGGTGTCCTTATCAAAGCGAAAAACCACTACCACTATGGACACGAGTATGATTAATGAGCAGCTATTATAGATGGAGCTCTGTGATGCCTTGTCTTATGTCCTCGGTGTCTGAGAGATCCAGAGGTGGATGATGTTCCTATTTTTTTTTTTTTTTTTTAAATGACCACCTAAACCAAAAGCCATGTTGCAGGGACTGATATGATAAGCTTCTTAGATGTCATGTCCCTTTTTCCTCTTTTTTTTTTTTTTGCAGAAAATGCGTGTATGCATGTGTGTCCAGATCTGACTGCACTCAAAGGGAAGTAGCACTGGGGGGGAAGTTGGCTTGCTTAGCTCCTTGTGGCAGGTTTCCATGGATACCAAAGTTCTGCACTAATTACACATCCAAATCCCTGGTGTCCCCATCCTTTTCTCTATCGCTCGCCATCTCTTTTCTGTCCCCCTCTCCTTGTGCTTATTTTGATCCTTTCCCTGTATCCAGCTGTCCTGGCAGCACTCTCTCGCACTGAATGAGTTCCTCACCTCTGGACTCCCACAAACCTTTACCTCATCTCGCCCATTCAACTTTCTTTCTGTTGTGACAAGATTTCTTCCAAGTTGTGACATTTCGCCCACACAAGTCAGCAACTAATTCACTTTGTGGACAAGATGTTTCCCACACACACAAACAATTTACAGTATAGGTAAAGGGTGTTGGTTTGTACAAATTGTCCACTGATATTAGGACAAAGAGCATCAGCTTGTGATTACCTCACTCTGAGAGGTGAAACCCCATCTTACACGCTCTTTATTTGCTCTTTCCTCTCTGACCCTGTAGCTGTCCATCTCTTCTGTCCCTCCCACTCTAACTGCTACACTATATCTTTCCTTTACACTGCACTGGCTCCCACAAATACTGGGATACACTAACAATTCTTTGTTGTATATATCTGTCAGCAGATGAAAACAAACTGTAGCTCTTAGTGTTTATGAGCGTGCAGGTGAGAGGGGGGCCAGTCAACATCACTCTACTGACAGCTCATCAGCTAATGTTCATTGCCTATCAGACACAGCATCTTAAAAAGGAACCACATTTCACCTTTGCTTGGAACAGATACAGCTGCAAAAAAATAAAGAGCCAAGTGAGCTGAAGTGTAATTAAATTATGACAGTTTATGTGATTATCTGCTCTTGGTGGAAGACATAGGAGCCAGCATTTAGTTTTTTCTCATAATGTCTGAAGTTTTTTCAGGCAAAAATTACAAAAAACAGCTCCGTGAATATAAGCACTCAACTACTTGTGATACAATTGAATGGAAAACCATTTTTAAAGATGCACTCAACCAGTGCTCAAAAGACAATGCATTGGTTGATATGCACAACATTCATAACAAAAAGCCCATGCTAACAGTAATTTAAAACATGCTGTGGGTTGCATAATGGGATGTGTAGCAATTCAATGTTTTTGGATGCATTTTAGGAGCTCAAAGTAAGTATTGTATGGCAGTACCCAAATTCACTTGTAGTGTGCGCCAAAGGATTTTTGAGTTGAGTCCTTTTACTGTCATCCTGTATTAACAAACTAAATATTACATAAGTCACGTTTTTAATGCTACATTAACCTCCAAATTTAAAGCGCCACGCAGTAACTGTACAATATATGCAGTTTAAACATATGCTCTGTAAATGGTAAAAGTAGCTGTCTGTAAAATTAGTATAAATAGCTATGCTTTAAATGACATTGAGCAAGCTGCATATTAGTAGCAGTCAACAACAATATGCTGGCTCAGGTAGTTCTACCTTAGCATTTGTCATCTGCCAGTTAAAAACTAACATTTTTTTTAAGGTAAGTTATTTCAGGCCTCCTGTGTAAAAATACTGCATGGCCCAAACTATAGTAATTGCTCAAAAAAGTCTTATTTATTTGTTTAGATTAACCAAGAAAATAGGTTATGCCTGCTGCATAATTACTGCACTGATTAATAGTGATTAATTACTGCAGTGGCTGGCAACAGGTCATTTAACCCTAATTGATGCAGTGAAGCTTCTCATTTCTTAAACAATTGTGTTGGCAGAGATATTCTGTGGTCATGGAAAAGATGTTACTATGTTTCATAAGGGTCAAATTATTGGCCTGCAACAAGCAAAGAAAATAACTAAGGAGATTGCTAATACTTCTAAAATTGGGTTATGGACTGTCCAGCACATTACTTAGTATCTGGAAAGATTGTGGTGAACCATCATCTTCAAGGAATGTGTTTGGAAAGTTTTTTTTGAATTATCGTGATAAGAACGGTTAAACAGCGGAACCTTAAGAGAACCACTTATCAGTGAGGCTAATCTGGAAAAAAGGCTTCAGTTTGCTAGGGAGCATAAAGATTGGACTCTGGAGCAATGGAAAAAGTTGGGTGGTCTGATGAGTCTAGATTTACCCTGTTCCAAAGTGATGGGTGCATCAGGATAGGAAGAGAGGTGGATACATTGATGTACTCAGCAACTCTCCCAGCATCAATACAAGAGTGTTTTTTGGCCACTGACATTCACTCTAATTTGAATGAAGGGAAAGGACTAATAGAGAGACAGATGCAGAAATTATTTCAGATGGACACAAGTGGGAAAGATCCAGTAACTGCACATACAAGTGAATTCAGAGCAGTTATTTTTTTACAGCGGGTTTCATTGATCAGTGAAAAACTCAAATTCAAACAATTCTAATATCTACACACTGCCTGGACTAAAATGTCAGTCTATCACAAAATCACAGTATGATACTCTCTGAGTTCAAAGACACTACTAGATTTTACCAGCATAAGTAGTATTTGGAGTCATTAAGTCAAATTCACAAACTAATAAGCTTGTTTAAGAATGTTTTGCTCATGCTTAATGTGTTACAAAGGTCTGAAGATCATCAACTCTGAGGAATTAGGCCATTTGATTAGATAGAAGGGTTGTCCCTTACCCCTCCAGGGTTGCCATCTGAGGCTGTGACAATCAGACGGTACTGGTCAGTGGTCTCTCTGTCCAGAGGCTTGCCCAGAAGTAGAAGGCCAATCCTGCAGAGAGGAGTCAGAGAAGATACTTGTATTACTCTTATAAAGGAGAACACTACTGTATATGAAGGTGTGAACCATTCCTGTAGTGTCTTTTTATGTCACATTGAAAAAGATCATTAATTTAAAGAAATAAAGAAAGAATGTTAAATTATTTTGAGTACCCTATCACTTAACAACAGTATGATTTATGTCTGCATTTCACTGTTTATTTACATTCATATTTGAAAAAAAAATATGGGCAATGATCAAAAAGGATGAGTTTGGGATGAAGAGCAGGTGTGAGCTTAAATGCTCCCACTCTGTCTTTCTCTCTGTAGCTAGTCTCTTGCTCCCAAAGCACATGGACAGGCAAAGATTCATGTTTTCCTTCTAATGACTGCAGCAGACACTGAGGCCCTCCTGCTCGTTCACATGGTATAATTTGGCACTCTGGCATTCCAAACACAAAATGTGGATGCATTCCCATGCAGCACACTGAATTATCTTTGTTTGCACACAGGCGCACAAGACATGTGAGTAAGTGCAGCCATACAAAAACACACAGCATGCACAAAACAATTTCAGTGCCACACTCAGGAGAGGCTCTGCCAGAACTGCAAAAAAGGAAGGAAAGAGGAATGCATCTGAACGCACTGCTAGATTAATGCCAGTTGCAATTCCCTGCTGTCCCCCTGCTCCTTCACATTTCTAATTTAAAGCTCCTGTGGCCAAGCAGTCCAAGCAGAACCTGGACGCCACTTTTCTACTGCCTCTGCAGCCCATAACTGTGAAACTATAGAGCCTCATTTTACAATCTGACAGGCAAAGTACTGACACCTCCATCAACACTGTCTATTTTCCTAAGTACCTGCCCCAAGGTTATAGTGAACATACTTCTTTGAATCCACCACACCTGATGATCTGTAGTTCAAAAGGCCAAACACAGCTTTCTAAAACCACCATAAAAATGCAGAACAACATCCTTCCCTGGCTGCTGTGCTCATGTTTATTTATACAAAAGCTGGTGAGTAGAAAATAGCCTTCGGTACTCAGTGAAAGTACAGGAAGCCATGATGTGTGACAATGATGAAATATATTGATAACTGTCATAATTATAGTGATAATGATGATGATCTTGATGGTTATTGTGACAAAAATTAGAATGATTAATTCTGCTAGCCTGGGGAGTTTATTTCTCACTGCAGCTAAAGTATTCAACTACACTTGAGCAGCTGGGTCTGAGAGGTTCACTGATCATATGCGATAGAGCCCTGCCTCCTCTCCCCCAGCCAACACAAATGAAAAGATGCTGTCAGATCTATGGGACCGTGTAAACAGCATCATCTAGAGTGTCGGTGGTGCGGTTTAGTGGCTATCTAAATAATAACACTAACATCTTTCATTCTGCTCTTATCATGACGTTATATGGTAAACTGTACTTGATGCGCAGGGTATGTCTGGCAAGGTAGGGTATAGAAAGTATATCTCAATTTATACTGAAAACATAATTCTGCCACACAGTTTAAAGTTTCAGAGCAGAGATTATCACGTATGCTAAGACAAAGTTAATTTATACCACAATGGGAAATTGAAAATACATTCGTTGCAGTGATGTTGTTATTTGCTTGTACAGTACTATGATAAAGTCTTGCACATCCCATCTTTTCTTTATTTTTTGTATCAAAAGGAACCAGACTTTCTTGTAATTTTTAAAGTGGTCTTGAGCTCTGAAACCTTCAACTTTGTGACAGAATTATGTTTTCAGTAAATATTAAGATATACTTTCTCCAGGCTGTCTGAAGGTCTTTCAGAGTACAGAGAAAGTCAGGAGAGAGGTATAACAGTAAGTGTCTACAGCCCTCTGTAAAACATGGTGGAGGCTCTGTCATAGTTTGGGGCTGCATTTCAGCCAGTGGCATTGGGGATCTTGTCAAAATTGATGGAATTATGAATGCAGACAAGTACTGCCAGATTTTGATATACTGTGCAATACTATCTGGAAACCACCTAATTGGAAACAGCTTCATTTTTCAGCTTGACAGTAATCCCAAACACACTGCCAATGCAGTAAAAGCAAACCTCTGGCACTGAAATAGTGTGGGATCATCCTGACAGAGAATGGATCAAAACACTACTAACATCCAAAGAAGAGCTTTGAATGCCCTTCAAGAAGTCAGAAGAACTATTCCTGAAGACTACTTAAGAAAAGCTTGCCTAAGAGACTTCAGGCTGTGCTGAAGAATAAAGGTGGTCATACCAAATATTGACTTTCAAGAATTGTACAAACTCAGTTTTCTCCTTATTTACTGTATTTCCATGTATGCAGGATTGCACTTGTTTCCATAAATTATTGCAACCATTACCCATTTTCCTATCAAAATATAAAGAAATGAGGGGTGGCTCAAGACTTGCATAGTACTGTGTTTACTACTGTATTTACTACTGATATATTGTCGCTCAATGTTTAGTTTCACTGGACAGTGAAAGTGTAATGTTGCTTGAACCTCTTTTAATTTCTGTTTCAGTTTCACTTTGAAGCAACATACTGAGCTGCCAACTAGAACACACTGCAAGTATCAAAGCTGGCATGGCCTCCAGGTTAGATTTTCATGACTTTGAGAAGCTACAAAAAGAGAATTGACTTCAAAGACAATGCTGTAATCAAACAAAAGTAGGCAGGGTCAGAGTAGTTAAAGTAGCAGCAAGATCTGCAGACTGAAAACCCACATTAAAATTTATAAGGGATAACAATGAACAATATTGTAGCTGATCCAATATTTGATTTTTTTTGCATTTTATTTGAGTGATATACTGGCCCCAATGTGAAAGGATCTCAAAAACAGACACTTAAAGAATTTATGATCAAAACAGTATGCACCAAGTTGGAAATGCGTTTGAAATCAACTTTTCATTTCTTTCTAGTGGAAAGTAAGTGAATATGAAGCATTTCCACCTCCTTTAGGGGACCTGCCCCATTTATAAGAAAGTTTTGACTGGAGGGCTCATTACTCATACAAGCTGGATTGAACCAGCCTGCTATGTAGCCTGTTATCTGAACATGCAGCAATGCAAAAATCTCTTCACTGAATCAAATCAGAGTTCTGAGGGTTGAAAAATGAGAGTGTGCAATACGCTGTACTGTAAATTGCACATTCGTCAGTGGTACTAATCTTTTTTTTTTTTTATTCATCATGTGCTATATCACCACTTGCTTGCAGTTATATTGATAGCCTGGTGAGAGCTTGTGATGTGACTGTATCATTTTTAACCAACAAAGAATGTGCTTAAGGAGATGTGTCTATTTATTTTAGCAAGATTTCTGTCATATCTGGTTTAGGAGATTACAGTGCCAATGGCAAAAATAGTGATCTCCTGCTATTTTGATTGTGTCACCATGTTTTTGCTTACCATGACTAAACCAGACAGCAAACAACCCTCTATAAAAACATACAATTTCAGCCCCATGGAACAAATAGGAGTATTGAAAAGGTAGCAATACAGTACTGCAACACAGCTTGTCCTCACACAGCTGGAAGGTTGAAAATGCAGACAAAATAGGTTTTAATCAATTAGTGAGACACGTCTGGCAAGGTCCTGCATTTTTAGTCTCCCCATGTCTCTTCACTCCATATTTGCTTGCTCATTTATAGATGAGAAAAGCACTCAGCGCCCACAATATTTTATGCCATTTCCTTACTGCATACAAGCAGGTGAGTGAGCTGGGTTTTATGTAAGCTAATGCTAATGAGATCTGTCTTGCTCTCTCATCATCAATATATATATATATATATATATATATATATATATATA
>JASGAU010404468.1:0-34309 GCA_030220045.1 Australoheros facetus | reverse complement strand
CACACACACACACACACACACACACACACACACACACACACACACACACACACACACACACACACACACACACACACACACACACACACACACATATATGGTTTAACTACCTTAATGTAACTTTTCTGTGTGTGAGTAGAAGGCAGACTGTGACTCTTCAGCTCTTCTTTGTTCCCCAGGGCCTTTTCCCAGAGCGGTTGAAAAACAGCCAAATAAAATCGGACATTTACTGTTGTGCTTTGTGTCTGTAAAGCTCAGTGAGGCAGTGTGAGAAAGACAATTCCGTTTCTGCAGGGCATCCCACGATGCCACACAAACACACGCACTGATTTCTTTACCAGGAGCCTGATGTAAATGTTCTGACCTGTATTAGAGATGGTTACCTGCCACCTTCTGAGAACTTTGTTTGGCACTGGTGTGTGTCAGTGTCTGTCCTTGTTATATATTTGCTAAGTCCCTTTATAGTAGTTTGTATTTATGAGAATGGGAGCATTCAGAATGTAGTAATGTTGACTCTCATGCACACTCACAGTTTTCTCTATGGATTGCACAAACAGACCAAGGCAAAATGTGACATGAGTAAGATTAGCTCATTTGTAGCTGTTTGTCTGGATGCCACATCCTGTCACAGTTTATACTTTTGGGCAGTTGTTTACCAAGAGTAAATATAAGACTGCTCTAAATGCAAGCAAATTTTTCTACATTATTCACAGCTGCATATTCAAATACAGACTTGTAATTAGATGGTAAATCAAATAAGGGGGTTTAGAGAAATTGGACATTTAAGGCTGGACTAGACTGTCATTTGTTTCACTCCTTTCACTTTTATGTGAACCCCTAAACTAATCAAATGTGGGTTATGACTTAAACACCTCACATAAGTTGACAAGAATGAATACAAATCAATGCGAGGAGGTCAGCCGAGCAAACTGGGTGTAACTTCATTTCACTTTGAAGTGATATGCGAACAATTTCAGTGTGGGTGACAAACTCCTCTGTCATTTTCTACATGTTGGTTTCACTGTGTCACCAGAAGAAGAATCCGTTTTTCTGTGAGACAGAGCAAAAGTACAGCGTGCTAAAGGGCAGGAAGGTAACTGGTAGGGCACTTTGAATGTGAGTTTTGATCACGTTGATGAGAACCTATAATAGCCCTAGAACGAACAGTATTTGTAGAGTGTGCATATATGCTTAAAAAACTGCCTTTTAAAATACATTCATCTGAGTCATAAAGTCAAAGTGGTATCAACTGATCTCTTTAGTAACATTTTCTATAGTAAACCTGTTTGTATTTTTCTGCAGCTGAACAGCTAGAGCCTGTCTGTTTATTAGTGCACTGTAAGGAGACACTTTAAAAGCAGGATCGTGGATTTAATTTGCTGGTCATTTGGTAGGTGGAGAATCACAAAGAAGCTACAAGTTTTAGCCATATGAGTAGATAATTTTGAGTTTGGCTTTGGTGATATGTCATATAGAGTAATCCTGTACCAGAGATTATGGGCTCTAATCCAAAGTGAGTCAAATAAAGGGCTACTGCATTTTATCAACAGTTGTATTTGCTCTATTCTTTATATTCTAAATATACCTATTTCTCTATAGTAGGCTCTTGCAGTTTGTAACTACTATATGTTGTTTCCAAATACCAAGGAAACATCCAGGGTCCCAGGCAGCGTTCTTAGGCCAGATATTTCCAGGCATATTTCCCTGTATGCTACAGATTTATGAATGCTGCTGGCAGCTAGGAGACATCTCACTCTGCTTTAGCAGCCAGCTCTCCCTTCTCTCTTTACCCCAGCTCCCCGCCTCCCCTCGGAATGTAACATTGTACAAGGCTGTGTGTCCGCTATTTATAGTGGGTCACCCTGGTGACACAGTTACCTTTATATACCCTGTGCACCATACTGTGATTATCAGGGAGGCCAGAAGTAGTTGGAGGTTGTGCGTCAAAACTGAGTTTAAGCATGTGCATGAGTGTGGTTCCTTGTGCTGGAAGAGATGCTGGTTCTCCATGTCTCTGTTTACATGTTCTTACAGCGTTTCCTTTATAAGACAATCTGACTTCCTTTGTCAATCAATAAAAAGTTTGCCTGGCTCTTTATTATGACTCCAAGTATCTTATTTTTGTCTTTTCACTACTTGTTTACATTCAGAATTTTAAATAGAGTGTGGACAGCACCCATCATCATCCATCTCTAATTGTGGAGAACTTTGAAAAGAGTAACAGATTGTGTTGACTTGTTTTTCTACACCATAATTTCTTGACCCCAGGCCACAGGCAGAAATAACAGCATGACCGAGGGCTTTGGTCTGCGTCTGTGGCTGAACACTGAAATAACACATTTGGGCATGCTTATGCATTCTCTCCCTCTTTCTAACAAACACTATACAAACTCAGACAAACACACACATGCACACGCATGCAGACACATGAATATATGAACAGGCGTTGTCTTGGGCTCTTTCCAGCACCAAAGCCAACTTTTTCCCCCCTTTTTTTTTTTATTAGCAGCAAAAATGCAGATTTGCCACAGAATGTACAGATCTGTGTGCTGAAACACTCCCTTATTCTTAGTTCTTTAAAACAGCACATTCCCTACATCAGATGGGTTTTCCCCAGCACCACTATCTTAAACCAAGAGGTCACCAGTACTTCAGACTGCATTAGAACTCAATCAGTTTTAAAGTTTTCTCTTTCTATCCTTTTTTTTCTTTCTTGCAGTTCATGGTTTTGCAAGATTTCTTTTCATTCTCAGTAATGTGATAACATGTTTTCAATGTAAGTGGCTGTACGGCAGGGAAAATCCCTGGGGAAATACCCACCGTATCTTACTTAAACAGGTCATTGATTTAATTAACAGAAAAATTCAAACTGGATCCAATAAAATTGCTATTTTTGTCGTGTTTGTAATATTAGCAATGTTAGCATTGAGAGGAATCATGGTTGTAGCCTTATTTGTGTTAAGAAACCATGTTTGTTTGACTGTTGTTTGACTGAGAGCACATCTGCAGACATATTTTGCTGTGCCTGAAAGTGCCACATCCTGCACTGTATCCTGTGTTCATGAAGTACTGTAGAAAAGAAAGTTGAACCCTGAACCCGTGAACCTGTGTGTGGGTTCTTACAGGATATTTTCATTATTGAGTCTTTTGTCCTTTCTCCCTCTTCCCACTTATGAACCCACTCACACTTATCCCCATGGTGCATTATTCCCCCACTTCCTCCACCTTCTCTTCCTGCCCCTCCTTCATTCTCTTAATTCCACTTTTTAACATTTTCTCCCACTCCTGCCCTGCATGTCTTGTCATCTGGCTTTCATCCTCTGCAATTTATCCTTTATCACAACTGTTTTCACCACTGGCTCTCCCACTCTTTCTCCCTGCTAACATTTTTCTCCTCCTCTGCACACTGTTCACTCCCTGTCTGGTTCTTTCAGTTGGAGGCTAGAGAGGCTGCTGGATTGGTGCGTGGAGGGGTCCAGTCAGCGGCAGGTCCTGGCTCTTCGGCCTCACGGTGCCCTCGAGGCGAGCACGGCGAGACGTCAAAGCTCCGCAGGGAGAGGGAAGAGCAGCAGAGGATCCTGGCGGACACGTATTCTACAGCTATGGACCTGCGCAGTCGCTTGGAGCATAGCGAGAGGGACTGGTTAAGAGAGAAAGCCGAGCTGCTGGAAAGGTTTGACGTGGAGAGAAGAGAGTGGGAGAACCAGCTGAAGGATATGCAGAAGAAAATAGAAGAGGTAAGATGCTTGCAGTGTGAGAATATGTCCACATTTCATTTGGTTTGCGGTTGAAGCCGAAGTTTTTCATTATTGTCCCACTAGGGGCAAATTTGTTTTGCAGCAGGTTGATGTAATAACAGTAAACACAACAACATCAACAACTAATTACAGAAAAAGGAAAAAATTACACCACGTATGCAGAAAATATAAAAATTCTAGAGAAGTCCAAAAAGATTGAGTTAGACAGGACAGTAGATAACATGCTGCTCTGCATGGTTTTTAACTTAGGCGCTTTAAATTGTTCATCCATAACAGGGCATTTGACCTAAGCTGTGCATGATATATGGCTTCCTACACACTGACCTGCTGCAGTGTGTAACACTTCCCTCCCGCACATCCTGTTCACCATCAGCTGTGTGAAAACAACCTCCCCGAATATTGCAGCTGAGTATGAGGAAAGGAAGCTGTCTGAGAAGTTTAAGAGCTCTGCTAGTTTTCTGCTCACTGAGACAGAGGAGAGGCATTGATTAAGATTGTCATGACCTGGAATGATGCACTGATGCACAAAAGCTGGCATGTCATCTAAAAAGTAAAAATAAACTCCTCTATATGTGGTCATCTGTGTTAGACAAAACTCCAGCAGTCAGAAAAATGTGTTTGTTTTTTTTGTAGCCAGTTATTTATAGATTTTTTGACATAGTTTTAGCTAATAGGCTACTCTGATTTGATGCCAATGGTCCCATATTTGTGTGAAGTTATTCTCATGTTTCTGAAGTGAAAGTTGAATGAACACGAGTTTATGAAAGCCTTGATGTTTGCCTGTTCATGTCCTGTTTTCATTTTAAGATAGATTTTTACAGTAGCAGGATCATGCCAGGTGAATATAAGCATTAGCAACAAGTAGGGAATCAACTGACTGACTGATCAAAAATAATTAGTCAATTGTAATATTACGTACATCTTTTTTTCAAACACAAATGCACAAACTTGGCTGCGTCCAGTTTCTAACATGTTTCCAACATGTAACAGGAACTTGGCTTTTGCTGTTTTCCAGAGATAATTTTTTTTTTTATCAAGGTACCATTTAATGTGTTTTCACATACAGCATTACTTCCTGGTTTGGGAACCACAAATCAGAGGAAAAACACAAAATAAACAGCACAAAAGGTCAGTGGCATCTCGCTCCCATCTCTATATGACATCTACAACCAGCGCTGCATCCACAGAAGTTTAGGCATCGCAAACAACCCCACTCATCCTTTTCACAGCCTGTTTTCACTCATGCAGTCAAAGAAAAGGTACATGATCACATGCCTGTTAAACAGCTTTTTACCCACATCACTGCTGAATCAGAACAACAGAAATAATGTCAAATCCTTGACCTATGACCAAATTTTATTACAATTTTCAATAATTTATTTAGTATAACCAATTTATCAACTTGCTACGGTGCAGTGTACATGTCTTTTATTTCTGTTTTTTTTTCATGTAACTGCATAAAGATGAGAAATAAAATCTAATGCAGTGTAATACAGATCAAACTGGTTTGCGTGGCAAGACTAAATCATACAGACAAGTAACAATAATAAATTACAGTTTTGTAAAAAGAAAAAAAAGAAAAAACAAGTTACAAGTATACAGTGGATTGAAATCTGACATGCCCAGAAAAAGCAGATTAGTGTTTTTTTCTACCCAAGTAGCTGGACAGAGAGCAAAAGCACTGAAACAATTTGCTATGAAAAGAACATGTGGCTCTAATTTGCCCCCTTGAGACCAGAAAATTAGAGAGGAAAACAACAGAGGAATAAAGAAGGCTAAACTGCAATAGTCCCATGTAGACGTTGCATGATGGGAAAGGAGCCTAGTTGGCAAGAATTGCTTACTATTTTGAGATTTCCATGGTAGGAGGCCAAAGGTTATCCAATGTTATTTGAGAGAAGTCTTTGAATGTTATTTGCTTTCTTGTGCTGTAGTCTAAAAATGTTCATTAGCTGTCTTTCCTGACTTCTCATCATTTAACCTTAGGTTATTATTATGATGCATAAGCAGTGGATCCAGAGTTTTTACTGTATAATCATATGGTGCCACTTGTTTTCGTCATATTGTCAGAGCCTTTCATGACTGTCCCATGTATTTAATTTCATCCTAACCATCCAGGGAGGGTGGGGTATGCTGTAATGCATTAGTCTGATAAAAGATGCTTAGTTGCGATTAAATTTGCAATATTAGTGGATTAAAAAATGTTAGAACAGAAATTATTTTTCAAAAATATTTTTATTTTAAATGAAATATTGGCTTAAATTAATGGCAATATTACTTTCCCCTCATTATTAGAAACCTATTGACAGTTTAAATTCTGACCTCTGTTTCCTTTTCTCATGTCTAGCTGTACTGTGAGGTGAGAGCCAAGCAAGGGGGGGCCGGACTGGACAGTGGGAGGCGGGATGTCAGTGATGCTGTGCATAGACTCAGCATCCGTTCCACCAGCACAGGCTCAAGTCTTCTCAGCGACAACTCCCACTCGGAGCCGCTCAGCAGCAGCAGCCAGTCGGAGCCAAACAGACAACCATCTTTGCCTGGCCTTGATCACAACAGAAACATCAGTGTTGATGGTGGTTGTGGTAACAGAGACGGTCACTACGCTACCTGCTTTCAAAAAGACAACCTGTGTGATTTTAATGTTGGTTATCAGTTCACTCGGAGTCAGTGTTCACAGCCTAAGCTTGTGGATGAATTGAAATCTGCAGGGACTTGGCAGCAAAGCTCAGTCATTGATCGTAAGGAAGATGTGGATACAACAGAGCTGGATGCTGTATTTCATGTAGCCCCAGAATGCAGAGTAACACAGGAATATGTTTGTAAAGGCAACGAGGAAAGCGCCCGTGTTTGTTCTCCCGAAAGTCCTCTTTGGGTAGGCCTAAAT
Source organism: Australoheros facetus (assembly GCA_030220045.1). Taxonomy (NCBI): domain Eukaryota; kingdom Metazoa; phylum Chordata; class Actinopteri; order Cichliformes; family Cichlidae; genus Australoheros; species Australoheros facetus. The sequence goes on along the minus strand of JASGAU010404468.1, from coordinate 27,667 downwards.
GACGGCAGTGACAAGAAGAAGAGCACCATTGATCTTAATGCTGTGAGGGTTTTAATCCATTTTTTATTTGCTAATAACCCTAACTCTCTATATATTATATTATTTGTCACTGGTGATGTTAACAATATTCCTGTTCTCTGCCCTGTTCCTGTATTTTAGTCATCCCTTGATGACTTGTTGCAGATAATCCTCTTTTTGTGCGACATCACCAGCTCTAGATTTTAGTGGTAAAATACTCTGGCAATAAACAATATTCATTTTGTCTCATTATCTTTCTTCTTGTCACGTCTGTCTGTTTCAGGCTCTCAAAGAGATTGCCCGTGTAAGTGAGGAGCTTTGTAGCTACCAGGATGAGATCAAAAACAAGAATGGAGATAAGAGGTAAATCCCTGTTTTTATATTAACTCTCTGGCACCAGCATGGAAGAAGCTGAAACTCACCATGTACATAGTGTCAATGCCATGACTGATTATGTAGAAAGTGATGGGGACTCAGTTTACACTTTAATTCCTTTCAGGAATCGATCTGAATCCCTGTGTCTACCTCAGGAAAGTGACATACTCTTTGGCCACAATGAAACCCGCCTGGAGGTAGATGAAACTCCTTGTGACCTCAGCCAGATCTATGATGACCTCCGGGCCTTGGAGAGGGAAAATTGGATCACTTTCTCACCAGGTAACACCTGGCACGTGAAAAGAGGGCTGAGTGAATCCTGTATGACAAGGAATGCTGATCCAGATGGCTGCAGAAGCACACAGACAAGCCACGGAGTACACTCTGAAATGGATACAGCAGCCCCACCCATCCCTCCTCGGACCTCCTCCTGGAATCTGAGTGCTCCCACCAATCCAGACACAGAGCTCCACATCCCAGAATCCCCCACATCAACTGTGAAGAAGTGCCATAGTCCCTGCGCTTTAGTGGACAGAAAGTGTAGCAGCCCATCCATTGTCAGGAAGTTTGAGGCTATGCTACAAGAAAATGAAGGAAAAGTTTTTGTAGATGGTATGGTAGCATCATGCTCAGTACCTGCTAACTCTAACTGTAATATGGCCTGTTGCCATAACCGCTGGTCCTGTGATGCAAGCAAGTTCACTAGCAGTAAGTTGTCCACATATGGAACTGTCCAGAAAAGCTTCTCTGAAGTCAACATACGGAGTGCCAGGAAAAATTTGTGCTCAGATTACAGCCCAGGTGTTGAAAATTTAAAAAGTGCTGAGGCACAAGCACCTCCAGCTGTACCTGTAGATTTACTCTCGTCACCTATCAGCCCCAATATGCAGGGCTCCAAAAGAAACCTAATGCTGGAACAAAAAACAGCTGAGTTCAACCGAACTTTATTTCAGGCTGAGATGGGCCATGGGGTAGAAGAAGAAGAAGACAGTTTTAATGAAACAAATACCAACTCAGTGGGTTTCCAACCACTTGTTACAGAATCTGAGGTTTTGCCTTCCAAAGAGACTACGTTTGAGCCACACTTTACTGATGCCACAACTAGCGTCATGGGTGTGCATCCTGAAGTGACGTTATCTCTCTCTGAAACCGATTGTGCAATACAGAACCCTGAGGTCCTACCAAGGTCAATAAGATGTGCCACTAAAGCCCAGGAGGCTGGAATAAAGCAAGAAACCCCCTCTGTGCTTTCACCAGCACAACCACAGGCTGTTCTTAGGGAAGCACCAATACCCTCTCATAGTCCTGCACACCAGTGTGAGGTCAAGCACAAAGTTCGAACAGCAAGCAGTCCTTCAAGGAAAACACAACACAGAGCAGCAACAGAGGCTCTTTTTTCTGAGCCTGTCTTGCCTGCAAATACTCAGCCTGTGGATGATTCCAGCTCTAAGAAAGAGAATCCCCATGGAGCAAAGGCTCAGCCAGCCAGAGCTGCTGTTTCACTCCAGCAGCTGTCTGCTGAGAACAAACAAAGACAGACGGCGCAGCCAAGACATGTCTCTGGTCCTCCCTGCCAGTCTGACTCCTCCAGACCTGGGCCTCGAATAATGAATGACCATCCATGGAAACCCCTCACTCTTGCTGCATACCCAAGGCCCGAGGGTTCCAGGTCCAACTATGGGGCAGTGGAAAAAATTCTGAAAAATTATGAAAGCGCAGCTCGGGTACAACAGAACCAACAGAATGAGATGCATTCAAACTCTAACCCATTCTTCAGTGTTGCGCAGGAGAAGAACGCCACAGAACTGGACATGCTGAACGTGAACCCTCTGCCTTTACCTCTTACTTTGAGACAGACACAGAGTGCACTCAGTTTACAGACACACCCCAGTCATGCACAACTCAGCAGCCACGGTGCCAGTGGTGTGAAAGAGATACAGCTCGTAGTGCAGGTGGGTGGTGCTTGATAGAATTATGCACACTTTTATATCAATGGAAATGCTTTGTCACTCAGCAGGTGTGCTAGTCACATGGCAGATGTTAACATTGAGAAGGTTCACTTAAAGTCTGCAAGCCTGTATTTTGTTTTGAACAAAAATATATTTGTCATACTATACTTTTGAAGCCAGTTATGCCAATAGACCAGGAGGAAGTTGTACATTTTGTTCTGTTCCATTCTGAAACACTAAGCAATTGCCCTTGACTGAGGACAGCTCCGGTGGGAATGTTGTTTATTTCTGGTATGTGCTAAGAGACAGAGGCAGGCCAAAGCCTCCATTATAATCTGGGCATCTGGGCCATTCCATTGCTTAAAGGCTCTTAACAAAAGGAACTCAGAGTGTGGTATATAAAGTTTAAAAATGGGAGGAGGTCTGTTCACCCTCACTAGCTTGTCTTTTATCTTTCATAGTGGAAGTGTTTTTCTAGCCTTTGTGTTGAAATCACAGAAGTATCTGCAAGAAACCAGCTGACTAAATGCCCTTGGCAGATAGCAGAGTTGAGTGAGCTCAAGTGATTATGAGACTTTCAAGTCATGCAAATGTTTAAGAAACTGTGCAAGTAATTATCAGCCAATTTTATTTGACCTCGTGAAAAGAACGTAATTGGAAGCACAACTGAAGATCACTGTCCAAGATGATTCTGAAGTGCTTTTTAAGTGGTAGAACTGCAGCATGTGTGAGGTATTCACTTTAACTTTCCACTTGACCACAATCACAATCTACTTGTGTGACCTTTGCACATAGGCATGCTTTATTTTAGTGTTCCTCTTTGAAATGTGCCTGTCGTTTTCTCCAGGGTCAAGAAGACAACTAAGGGAACACGTGACAAAATGTAAAGTATCTGAGAGTGTGAATTTGACTGAAGACAGAACGGTGTGATAATCCTAAATGTTAATTCATTTTTTTCCCCTCAGGAAGATGAAGAGCCTTCTGTCTTTTCTTCATCCACCCAGAAGTGCTTTTCAAGACCCGCCTGTCCAGCCAACCGTCGTCTCCCCTCACGATGGGCCAGCCGCTCCCCCACTTCATCCTCCTCCACCTCATCCTCTCCTTCTACCACTCCTGTCGTGCCTCCATCCATTCCCCTTCAGAAGCACACTTCCACCTTTACATACTCACACACCTTTCACATAGAGACTGTCATCATTTGAACTTCACTGTGTGACTGAACCAACCAGAAGCCTTCAGTAATAACCTCTGAACTTTGAACCTTCCCGTTTGTGTTTTTACTGTTGTATATACCAATCCAGACTGCGTCTTAGCTACTACAGACTAAGAAGTGCTTTAGTTGTGAGTTCATCAGCTCGCTCTTAGAATGTATGTGGCATCCAGTGGAGCCTAATTGACCAAGAAAGGTGAGAAAAGTAAAGCAGCTTCAGTTGTTCAGCAGTATGCTCTGATTAATCTGCTAGGAATCATACCTAGCATCAGACTTTGAATGCATCACCTTCCAAGGAATGACACAGCCGTTGTGTCATTCATTTATGCCAACCATGTAAATGGATAATCTATGCTCAGGTCTTGATTCTAGCTTTGACTAGTGTAGCCTTGCTAATCTATCAGCAACAGATCCTTCACTGCTCCCTCTGGCATATAAACTGTATTTACACCTTCAAAGTGATGCTGATTCATGATAAAGCGGTCAAACTCTTAGCCAAGTCAAATGCAAAATGATGTATTTACGATGTACTTTATTTTGTATTTTGCATCACGTTTGCATGCTTTTTGCGCAAAGTGTGATGTTACATATACAACATGTAGCATCGTGTTGAATTGAGAGATAAAGATTGTTTATTTTATACTTCTCCCAAATAAAGCTGTGTCAGTTTTTCTGCTTTCTTGATCATCATCTTCAGTACATGCCTGGACTGTACCTTGCCTGTGACTAAAACAAACCGCTTTACACTTATTTTTGGTTTTACATTTGTCACGATAAAGCAAAAAGAACATTTACTTGATATCAACAGATTCAAATGTGAGTTTGTTTTTTATAACTTTGTACCAAAGGCTGATTTCTTATATATATATATATATATTTTTTTTTTTTTGTGGTGGTGGTGGGGGGGTTAAATGCATTGTTTGCCTTTTTTTGTCTACTTACTGATGATGTTTTGTTTCTGTTAAAACTAATCCATGAATGCCTGCTCATCTTATCTGCATAACATAGTCAAAATAGTTGCTTATAAAAGACATAAAACAGCCTTTTTTTTTTCTACTTTTACTAATTCTGAATGGTCACATATCAGGACATTACTCGGCTGAGTAGTACAGTATTTTTGAGTCAAAGTGGTGAATCATGAAGGTGATACCTTTGCTGTTCATTTTGTGTAATAAACATATGGACTTGATTGAGTCTCTTCTCTTTTCACATGGTGTAGCAAAGTGTCTTTACTTGTAATATACCTGTAATATACCTTTTGTTGTGCTCTGTTTCTCAGTTCACAGCATTTCAAAAAATTGTTGGCAGCTTAAACCATGTTGTTAAAGCATCAGTCAACCATATCACAATATTAGGGGAGGGTTGTTAGTATACAGTAGTACATAACTAGCCCCATACCCCCCTTTGATTCAACCTATGTATTATTGCTTTTATAAACAAGAATCAACAATTGCCTTATGGAACTGCAAGTTAAAGATTCCACAATATTAGAGAGAAACCCCCAACAATCACAAGATCCCATATGAGCAAACACTTGGGAGATAGTGGGGGCAGGACCCATGCTCAGGGAGGGGTAGGCATTTATGAGTGGCTGGGGTGATGACAGGAAAGGAGAAAAAAAAATCACAGTGCAACAAGGTCAAAACACAAGCTACAGGAGAGAGAGAGCACTTCTTCAGTAATTAGCTCTGAGCCTCATTCTCAGCTATTCCTCATTGCATGTGTCTTTAAACCTTAGTCTTTCAGTATGAGCAACAATTTAATAAGTTCTGGACATCAGCCAGACCTTGCACATAAATGTTTATGTGATACAAATCAAGTCACAGTTGTACATGACTGTTCAACTCACAGAGATGGAGCACCAGAACCAAACGACTGCCTGGCTCCACTTGCTTCAATCTTTCTGGCCAACATCTGTGGAAACACTGTGATCTCTTCCTCTTAGTACAGAGCGACGTGACAGCAGCAGAGGAGCCGTCTGTCACTATTATAGTGTCTATGTGTCGGCACGTTTGTATGTTTTTACACTGTTTCTTTTTCTAAATCCTGTTCACATTCCTTTTTTTGTGATCAAGTAATGAGCATTTTTATGTTTAAAAAAAATTTTTTTTTACGTGCCTAAAAAACATGATGTTGACTGTGTTATTTTCAAACGTCACTGCTGTTTGGTAAATGCATCAGTTATGCACCTTCACACACGCTCACACACCCCTCACCCTGAAACCTTGCACTCAAGGCTGACTGAAATAACAGGTGCGACAATGTTGTGGTGCCAGAAATCCTATCCGGGGCACTGATATAAATATAAATATTGTCATTCTCTTCTTATCTGCCCAGTCTAGGGCCATGCTGGCTGTCGCGCCCTGTTTTACTATGTCAAGATTGGGCAAGAGTGCACATTCCCAGTACTACCCTGTGCTCAGGTCTAGAGGTTTCCAGATGCTAAAATCATTATATAACCAGTGCTGACTGTCTTCATCCTGGTGCTGATTAAATAACAACAGTAGAAAGAATTTAGAGAACAATCTGTATTTCATCATGGAGGCAAAGAATGGCAATGCTTAAAAGGTCTGTCAACAAGTGTTCACAGAGCTTCTATAACAGTCTACTGATCATTCTTCTGATAGTTAATGGAAAATAATTATGTCTTTGGCATGCCTTTATTTGTAATGTCTGTAGTGATTATCAGAATGATTAATGTCAGAATTTTAATGCTGAAGTTATAGCCTTTCTCCACAATTTAGTAAGTCACTTGATTGTTTAACTAATGTTATAAGATCTTTGCCGTAAATCAGAACGGTGCCACTGAAATCTACAGTGTCCATCATGAAGCCTGGGACCAAGACAATTTTTTGGAGTTTTGCCTCTGTACACCACCACAGTGCAGTGTACATCAAACAATCAATATGTGATTGAAGTGCAGACTTTCAGCTTTAATTCAAGGGTTTATTTTTCCCTTCAAAAATGTTGCAGCTGAACTATTTAAGAATTACAGCCATTTTTATACTTAGTCCCCCATTTTCAGACAACCAACTGACAAGCAGTTTCAGGGCCAGGTGAGGCCTGCTCCCCTGTTATTTCATCATAAATGAAGCAGACCTAATATCTGAAGTTGATTCAAAGTGTTGAACTTGTATTTTATAGCTTTTCAATATAATGGTAAATGTGAAGCCCAATAAAATGATAGTGCAAGTGAGAGAGGCTATCATTATGCTGAACCAGAATAAACCCATCAGAGAGACAGCAAAAACTTTAGGAACTCAACGATCTGGTGCATTGTTAAAAAGGATGAATGCACTGAGCAGCTCAGCAACAGCAAGATGCCTGAAAGCCCAGAGAAGACAACTAAAGTGCTCGATGACAGAATTATTTCCATGGTTAAGAAAAACAATTTCACAAGATCAAACCAATCAAGAACACTGTTGAGGAGGCAGGTGTACCACTGTCAAAGTCTACAGTCAAGACATGCTTTCATAAATGGAAACACAGAGAGTTTACAATAAGGTGCAAGCCACTGATTACATTCAAAAACAGGAAAGCCAGGTTAGACTTTGCCAGAAAACATCTAAGAGAGCCTGTACAGTTCTGAAAAAAAAGAGAGAGATTAAAACAAGATTAATTTGTACCAGAATGATGGGAACGCAAAACTATAGAGAAGGAGAAAAACAGCTCATGATCCAAAGCAGACCACATTATCTGTCCAATGTGATGGACGTAACATTATGGTGTGAGCATGTATGGTTGCCAGTGGAACCGGGACACCAGTGTTTAATGATGTGACTGCTGATAGAAGAAGCAGGATGAATTGTTTGTGCAGGGCTCTACTCTCTGCTCTACTCTCTGCTCAAATTCAGCCACATGCTGCAAAACTGATCAGACAGCACTTCACAGTGCAAATGTATAACGACCCAAAGCAAACTGCAAATGAAACCCAAGAGTTTCTCAAGGTCAAGAAATGGAATATTCTCCAATGGTCAAGTCAGTCACCTGATCTCAGCCCAACAGAGCAGTTTTTCCATTGTCAAATACAAAACTGAATGCAGAAAGAATCACAAACAAGCAGCAGCTGAAGGTGGCTGCAGTAAAGGTCAAGCGGTGCATCTCCAGGGAGGAAGCACAGTTTCGTTCTTGTTTCATTCGAGTATTAAAATGAGTCTTTATATTTAAATTTATGTTGGCTTGCCCAATTAATTTTGAACATCTGAAAATGGGGGGCTGTGTATAAAAAACGTTCGTAATTCTTAAACTTTTCATGCAACATTTTTGTAAAACCTGTTGAATTAAAGCTTAAAGTCTACACTTCAACCACACAATGATTGTTTGATTTACAATCCGTTGTGGTGGTGTACAGGGGCAAAACTCCAAAACTTGTGTCTTGGTCCCAAACATTGTGGAGGGCACTGTAGACCCATGCACTGCTTTCAAATCTTGTTGGAGAAAAGTAACTAATGAGCTTGTTGCACAGCTTTGAGTGATATTCATTCACTCTACTACATGGGAATTATTATTAAGAGTGTTTAAATTACATTTTGGTGAGCAACTGCCTGTGCTTTTAACACCCAGCTTTACTTGTTGCTTCAAATAGGGAAAGTAGACAGTATGCATTGCCACTGCAGAGCACTGAATGATAGGCATATCTTGAAAAAATAACTTGGGATTTATTTATTGACAGATTTGTGAGTGGTAAAAAAATGTATTGTTCATAATGTGTGGTTTCAAATGCATGGTACATATTACAGTAAGTGTCTTTTTTGTTTTCCAGTAGTTGAAGCAGCATCGTGAATGGCTGCATCCCTGTTGCTGCCTCTATTGAAAAGCATTCACTGCCTCACTGGAGTCTCCTGGCTCTCTGCCGTCTAGCCCCACAGACCTCTAAGCACTCCTCACAGGAAACCTCCGGGCCTCAGAGAGCCTCTGGCACCTGCCAACCTGCCATTCTTTGTGCTCTGAAATAGACCCTTACAGGCACTTATCTGATCTGTGAGTGTTGTTGAGATATTATTCAGGCTGTGGGACCTAAATCTGTTTACAGACTCACATTAAAGGGGAGTGTGCTCTCTGTGGGGATAAAAGACATATCTGCAATTTTTAAGGTGAAAAACATACTTTAAGGTTATTGCTGGTAAGGTTTCCAGGAAATGTATGTAAGGCAAGTGTGTGTGTGTGTGTGTGTGTGTGTGTGTGTGTGTGTGTGTGTGTGTGTGTGTGTGTGTGTGTGTGCGTGCGTGCGCGCCTATGTGCCTGTTTCTTTATCTTGATTTGTTGGTATAGAGCCATGCTGACTGCAGCACATTTCCTGACTTCCTGTGGAGCCCCAGACAGCTGCATATTGATCAGTACACTGATGCATCAGTTTGGAGGCCACATACAGTACACACACACAGCATACAGACATACAGTGCATGCAACAGCATTTGTGCATCCATATAGACAGATGTGAGAAATGTATCCCTGTCTTTCTCCCATTAGCGAGGCTGTAATTTCAGACAGGCTTTCATTATCAGTCTGTGGCTGCATCACTGATATCCAGATGGATAATAAAACAGGCTGAAAGGGCTGAGCAGACAGTGAAGGAAAGTATAAGAGTAGAGTCTGAAAAATGGAAGACACCAGACCAGGCTGCTTGTTCATCACACATTATAGGGAGCAGTGTATATGCAAATTTCACAAAGCCACCATGGCCTCCAGGTTCTGCACTTCACAGAATGATATTTATGGACAGGTTGCAGGCCAACTGACTGGGCTGAATGCTCCATACAGAGCAAGAAAGGGAGTCAGCGTGTCTGGAATGCCTTCCTGGGAAAAGTCCCACCAACCTTTTTGAATTCCTTCCCCACTTTTAAATAGACTGGAGAAGGGTGGCCTTTTAAACAGAGTTGACTATATTGCTGCCTTGGTTACAGTGCACTGTATCCTTGTTTGATGACCTTTTATGTTTGCACTGTAACCATGTCAGGCTACAATAAACCATCCAGGGAAAATTACACTTTGATCCAGACAACTGGCACTTGTATGTGCAAAATATTTTGCCTGAGGGATTTCTTTGGACATTACCGTAAAACAGTTATGCAGTGACAGTTTAAGTAAGGCCACTTGTACCTGATCAGCTATGGTTCCTGATATGTGAATGCAACAATATTTTGACAAGTTCTTCTCAGATAACTGGTTTGTGTCAAGTGGAAAAGTATCCTCAGTAATCTGAGTGAACTGAGGGGGTATTTTTGGTTCCTCTGCAGAGATGTTAAGGGCTGTGAATAGAGGTAGAGGATGTGTGGATGGAAATGAAGGATTTATGCAGTCAGAAACCTCAGACCAGACCACAGGGCAGGAAGTGTCTCAACCTCCTTCTTTTTTTGGCACATATTTTCCATTTTTTTTCCTTTGCCATCTCTTGCTATTTACAGTAAATTATCCTCTCATTCTTGTTTATTTATGATTATCCACTGTATGCATGTCCATGATTTCTAACTCTCACTCACCCAGCGTCACACTTCAAGACTGTACAAATCTTTACAAACCTCAGTAGTTACACTGTAGCTGTGATTTAAACAGCTCAGAATAATAAAAAAAAGACAAAACTGTACTGAATTGTTTTAAAGAAGCTATTTATGTCTGTATGTTTTTGCACAGCACTGTGATCTCAGAACATTCTGAACTTTCATCTGCCACTCAGAAAGGTGGAAACTCATGGTACATTATTAAATGTTTCTGTGAGGAGTTGGAGTAGATAGTTCCTCAGACAAAACCCATATCACATATGCATTGGGAACACAAATACATCCAAAACCAAATAAATATGTAAATATATACCCCCCCTTCCCATCTTAAATTGGAAGCCCCATTGCCATTACAGTATTGCTGCTCAGGAGAAACCAAGCTTAATCTTAACCTTCATCTTGATCTTCTTCCAACCCCCTGTTTCGTATGTTTTGAAATGTCTACTTTGTGTATACAGTTTTGGTTGTTTCACAAGATGTTGACACAGTGCTAGACTTGAAAGAATCCACGACCAGCTCACTGGTGTCATACAGAGGTGTTTTGGCCTATTAATCATTACAGGTTATTATGGGGTTTTACCATCAATATCCATGTTACAATAGTGATAACTTGACAATGGGCCATGTTAATATAAATGCCAAATACCTGTGCCAACACAGTGATATGAGTCCTGGGTGCTTTTTGAAGGTTTTGTCAGTGCTACTGAATAAGGGCAGGTCTGCAAAGCCAGAGTCTCAGTGTGCAGTGTTTACAGAGTTGTGACAAAGAGCAGATCTCTCTGTGCAGTCCATACGCCAATGATGGATAACATTATAGTTTATGTTCAGAAATAAATTATTGCTTGTGTTTGTATGCGGGCCAGTCTGTGCACCAGTATTATACATTTTTTTCCCCTTAAAAAGGTAAAATGGGCAAACGTATATGAAATGTACAAAATAGCTGTATTACTGCGCCCCCTGGTGGGGGACATCTACATTCGCGTGTTGGCACTGACCTTTATTTCCTGAAGTCTAGTTTCTAGGGGGACCGATTTCAAAGTCACACCACCAGACTGCCGTAAAGCAAGGTTGGTTTTGTGTTTCTAAGCGTTTTATAATAATAATAGTGACATATTAAAATGTTATATACGAATTTTACGAAACGTACAGTTCTGCTGCTTGTTTTATTCGTACTCATTAAAGCCAGAAAAGGACACTTAACCCTGTGTGTTTCATTCACTTCTGAACAAAAATGTACCAAATTATTTCAATTTTTGATTTTTCTTTTGGGATTTTTAAGGATAAATGGTTTACGAACTCTTTGTGTGAGTAGTCTAATAGTTTCAAACATCTTTTCCTTTAAAAGTGATCTATAGCTGCAGTGTAGGCTGGGCTGGGTAAATATTACAGATGTCAAAGGCTCCCGTTGCTTTTGCCAATCTCATCTTAATGCTAATAAAGCTGTAATATACATGTATACACATATAATGTAATCCGTAATTTATCACCCTCCCAAGTCATAGGAGGGTCATATTTTCAGGTTTTTCAGAAAATACAAAAACCTGAACCAAATACTGAAAATATGATGATTTAGACAAAAATAAAAATTTTCGTGAAAAAAAAAATTACTTGGGCCATTATTTTGGGTGGATGACGATCTAAGGACTGTTTTTAATAATTGGATGAAAACATCTGAAATTGGGGAACACCATCAGGACTTTTTGTTGTTTGAATAAAATAAACATATAGAACATGTTAAAAAAAAATAGCTGTTGTTTTCTTCTCTTGGCAGATTATCTCAGAAAAAGTTAATTTACCTCAAAGTGTCCATTACGTATTCCCACTATGATTCTTTATAAAGTGATGTGTTTCTGAGGTGGACGGTGAGGCAAAGTATTGATTTCAAAATATGGAGCTCTATCCAGTTTGATTTACCAAGGTCTCTACTTCATGATTCCTTATGATACTGCTTCTCAAATTATTAATTGTAAAGTAGACAACAGTTAACCAACAGGCAGTGAAGAAGAAGAGACTCACAGGGGCAATGGTGGGCAGCAGAGGAAGGCTAATCACAGCGCTTTTACCACATCAATGTAAAAGTGAATATTTTCTCCCTTGTTCTCTGCCTTCATGCAGCAGCAGGATGGTCCTCTGTGCACTGAGGCAACAGGTGCTGGGGAGCAGCAGTCACTGTGGAGCCTGGGCCAGGTAATGGAGACTAGGCGTTATTATTCATCACCATAATGGAAACAGTAAATAACAAAATATCAAATCTACAACAATTTCTTCAACATGCATGGAAAATTTTTAACCTCTTATCAAAATTTCATCCAAATTTGTATTATTTATTTACCATTTATTTGTTTGATTCAGGGGCATATATTCTCCAGGATGATTTAAACAGCGGTTATAGTGTTTTAAAGCATTCCTCCTTCCTCTGCTTGAGTGTAAGCATTCAGTTTTAGCCTTGAGCAACACAAGGATTCATTTGGCTGTTGCAATTTTTCAATAAGATTTGATAAAAGAGTGTATTTAAAAAGCAAAAAAAAAATCCCCAAACTTGCCTTTTTGGTTTAAAAAACATCTCTTAGTAAACTTGTTGGCCTTACACTGGCCTTGCACCTTACATTTACTAGTACATGTTTTGTAAAGCTGTAGTAGCATATAGATATTCTATAACTGGGATTTAAAATGATCAGAAAATCTTTCATTTATTTGCACATTCAGTTTTCCTGATGTGTCATTAGCTCTCAAGCACGTATCAAATCATATAAATAACAGAGTTTAAAGACAAAGGACCTTTATTCATTCATAAGTGTTCCTCCAAGGCTGCTGCAGAGACAGAGCAGTGGCTGGGTTTACTCCAGCATCCACGGCTTCAACCAGGCTGAGATCAAAGAGAAGCTGCAGGCCTTTCCTGGAGGCTCCATTGATTTGCTGAAACAGGACTCTGGCATAGCTGTGCTGACCATCAACAACCCGTCCCGCATGAACGCTTTCTCTGGTAAGGTGACCTTACGTTTTATACAGACTGACAGATAAAACTCAGCCTCACAGGAACATTGCACTTCAGTTTATTGTTTTGATTTTTTTCCCGTTCCTGTCAGGCAGTATGATGGTAGATCTGGAGGAGAGGGTGAGCCAGCTGGAGAACTGGCCAGAGGGGAAAGGCGTCATTGTTCAGGGCGCTGCTGAAACTTTCTGCTCTGGATCGGACCTCAACGCTGTCCGGGCAATATCTAACCAACAGGTAGCAAAGCAGACAAATTCTTCACTGCGTCTCTTGATCTGTATAACCATATCTGACTGCTTGCAGATGCAGATACCTAAATCATGGTTTTCTTGCCTTGTAGGATGGGATGAGGATGTGTATGTTCATGCAAAATGCTCTTACAAGGTTGCTCAGGTAAGGACTCCAGTTTTCCTCTCTACTGTTTTTGCAAACTACAAAAGCAGCAAGTATTTTAGTTTAGATTTTATATAACGTGCACCACAGTATGCTTACAGAATAATTTTCTTAGTGTAGGCTCCCCCTCATCTCTGTTGCTCTGGTGGAAGGGAGAGCACTGGGAGGAGGTGCGGAACTCACCACTGCTTGCGATTTCAGGTAAGAAAGAAAACTCCTAAGGATCTCTGTTACATAACAGCATTTTATCCAAAAGTAAATAATTTAGCATGTGTATGTTATTCCTTTCCCACAGATTAATGGCAGCAGGCAGCGTGATCCAGTTTGTCCATAAGCACATGGGTCTGGTCCCAGGCTGGGGCGGTGCTGCCCGACTCGTCCGCTTGGTTGGAAGCCAGAATGCACTGAAGCTGCTTGGCGGCGCTATAAAAGTGGATCCTGAGCTTGGCGTGGACATAGGACTAGTGGATGGAATCCTGGAAGGCCACCATAAAGCAGAAGATGCAGCCACTCTCCTACAGCAGGCTGAAAATTGGCTCAGTCGCTACACAAAGGGACCTGCCCCAGTGATCCAAGCTGTGAAGAAGGTGGTGTTGTCAGGCAGAGAGCTCCCTCTGTCAGAGGCTCTGAGGACTGAGAAGGACGTATTTGGGATGGTGTGGGGTGCTCCGGCTAACCTGGAGGCTCTGGCTAGCAAGTCCAAACACAAATGACCTTTATGGGTAAACAGATGTACTTTATTAGTTCTCATTGAGGACTTTGTTTAGTTTCAGTTACTACTAGATACATCATTGCTGGAATCCACTGATAATGAGAGACGAGTCATTGCGCAGTGCTGTGGTTCTGATTCATGCTGCATCTCTATGACATTAGGCCTACAGGTATACAGAATGTCCAGGTACAGTAAGTAACTAAAAATCTGGATTGTGCATTTGCCTTGTCACAAAGAAATCCAGCATCTGTGGTGCAGTGTCAAGTAACTTGAATGAATGCTTCATTTACACTGTGTAGACTGAAATTATTTGAAATTTCTTTTGTTTAGATTCAGCTCCTTGATAACAGTAAAGATGCTGTATTATCCTGTGGTATTCTGAAGTTATACTTTTCTTAACCCTTCCTGTCCCGATCCAAAAGATTAGCAATCTATCCTCCAGCTCCCCTGACTATGTGATTATGGTAATGATTAGATCACTCCAGGCTGATTCAAACCAAAGCAGGTAAGACAGTGATGAGGCCTAATCAGCATCTTCCCGCAGGACAGAGAAATGCTGCAGCTGTCTTTCCTCTTTTACCTGCCTTTGTAGGTTACATCAGCTGATCTTTCAGATTTCCTCAGTGCTTATGTCATTGTCACCTTAATCGTCCACTTTTTAATTTTGTAATATTAGGAAAACGCTTGGTTTTAAGAATGTTTTCTGAGCGGTTAACACTGCTTTGCTCAATAGCTCTCGTATCTATATTAAGAACGTTGGAAGATTCTGAAGCCCTGGGCCAAATTAGGCATTTCACCTATACACAGGCAATATCATGAGTTGTAGACCCCCCCCAGCCTCAGTGTGTAGTTCATTTTTCAGTAACCCACAGAGCAAATTAAGCTCTGCAAAAGCACAATGGTCACAGACTGCAATGGCAAGAAAAAGGACAGGTCCCTGGGGGTTGCAAAGCTTGTATCCCCTGTTCCCCATCCAAAGGCCATGTTTCCTGGCAAGACAACCAGATGGAGTGTTAATATCTGCTGTGGTCAGAATATCAAACACCATGAAGGTGAGTGAAGGGAAGTCAGATACTTGGTATGCAGAAAACGTGGATGAAATGTTACTTAAAATGGGCCCATTGATTGCAGTGCTTTTAAAGTCAAGCTAGATACATTTTCCCTGAAAACTAAAATGACATGCACTGTATCACAGAGTCAAATGAGAAGACAAAACAACATAAGAGAACCCCCAAGGAGAGAAATATACCTTTTGGATGATGAAATGACACTTTATTCTTAAATTACAAACCATAAAACAAAAAGTTACCAAGCAAAAAATGATTACACAAACTTTATTCTTTGAAATGGAAAGTCTAAAACTGAGCCAATGGTAGAGGCATGTAAGAAATAGAAAAATAACGTAACTTGAAATTTCTGCAGGATGACCAATAGCAATGGCATACATTTGTTCTCTTAGTCCCCCACACATCATACAGAAGAGGATTTACAACCATAAGAAATGCACAAACACAAAATTAAAACATTTACTCCAACTGAAAACATCAATTCTCCACAACCTGCCGACCAGTAGTGTTTAAATAACTCTCTCTTCAAACATGCACAGATTAGAATACACACTAATTGAGAATACTTTAATCAGGGTCAGTAAGATAGAGGCTTCAGAGGCATCAGCAGCTTTAAAGGCACAATGCTGCAATTTCACAGGAAAATGCCAATTCTTCAAAGCTGGGAAAAGTTCTGCACATTCATTAAAACATTTTAGTTTTGTAAGACTGCAGGCGAAATCAAACACAAAATCTCGGCTTATAGCCAGCTACCCTCTGGTATTCAGAAATTCTATGATGCTAAATATTAAGTCTCAAATTTACAATCCCATATAGCTTAAGAGCATCGTGTTGTACTTCTGTTTCCTGTCTTCATCTGGACAGATTGTTTTCAAACCACAATCAGCTCTGAAATGACAGACACTTAAAAAAAAAGTTAAGTTCGGTTTAAGACTTTTGAAGAAAATGCTTCATAATTAGTTAAATGTGAAGGAGATCATTGAAGTAAGGTGGAGGCTGGGTATAAGGTATTATGGGTTAAATTCTCTGCAAGAGTAGGCAGATGACTCGAGCCGTAATGAGCTCACTTCTGCGTGCTATGTTAGCTGAGAGAGTTAAGTGCAGATGACTAGAATGCAGCCGTTTATAATGGCTGAGTTCCAATATCCCATTATGCCTTCTTTCACTCCTAGTCACAAATCTGACTGGGGTACCAGAACGCCCCCTCCCCCATAGTGTTAGATAATAAATGTAAACAATAGGTAGATTTGGCAGAAGTCCATTTTAGCTTTTACTTGCCTGCAATTTGAAAAGAACAGATTTGATATGCCTGCAATCAGAAGTGCACAGACTGATGACAGCTGAGTCTGTTGCACCTCCCTCAAATGATGTGCTGAACAGAAAATATGGCTCGTAACAACACTGTGTATCCATCTGAGTGTTTACCAAGCTGTACCCTCTCTCTCAGTACGAGAACACTCAGTTCCAGAACATCAAAAACTTCTGCTGAGTATTTTTGTGTTGAGACAAATCACACAGATAACTCCAGATTATTGTGAACCAAGAATGGGGCACACAAATGGAGGAAAATATGGTTCTGTTTATTATTGGGTGTGTGGTACCCCATTTCTCCTGCACATAGTAATCCACCCCCATCTGATCTGTGACTGAGTGAACAACAGCATAAAGCGAAGAATAAATTAATGAGGAACACAGCCACTTGGTGATGATGTATTAATAATCACTTCACACTTCAGTCACTGTACACTGGCCATCAGGCATTCTGGACCTTCCACTGCTACTGGATGAGGAAGAGGGGGAGGCAGACTCTGAACGAGGAGGGACTCTGTCCTCTGGATTCAGTCTTTGCCTCTGTTGCCTACCCACCCATGGCTCCACGCGCTCTCCGTCTCCCCCTTCCTCTTCGTCATCCTCCTCTTCCTCATCATCACTCCAATCTCCAGAGCCAGACTCGTCCACGGAGGTGTGAGGGTCAGATGACCTGGAAGGTGAGGCCTCCTCTTCCTCATCTTCCTCTCCTTCTCCAGCCTCAGACCGCTCATGAGAAGGTGTAGGCCTGGGGCTGATTTGCAGCTGAGAGAAAGTATCCTCCAGTGGGGGGGTAGTACTGGGGCCTGGCTGACCACCGAGGGAAGTGGGAGGCCTTGCAGGAGCTGAAGGTGCTGATACAGTAGAAGAGATACCTGTAACCTGTTGCTGTATACTTGCTAGTGTGGTATCAGCCCCATCAGCAGAGTTCTCTCGACTTGCGGCCCCCACTGCCCCAGTAACACCTTCAGTGTCCAAACGAAGTCCTGCCACTCCCTTCTTGGGAATATCTAAAATGTCCCGCTTCATCTTGCGTCTGCGACCGTGCTCGTTGCGCCTGTACTGCACCATGTTCTCCAGGTCAGCTACATACAAAAAACCAGCAATAAGCATTTCAGCCGTCTTTTTGCCCTTAGAGAAAGCGTCCTCCAGCTCACGGCTGGTTCGCTCGTCATATTGCCACCAACCATTACGGCCCTCGTAATACCAAGCGTGATCATTTGCTGCCCCACCCCGACCTCCCGCTGATGCTTTCAGCTCCTCTGGAGAGAGAAGCGTAGGCCTTTCCAGGAAGTCATCAGGTACTTCTTGTCTGCAGAGAGCACATCGTTTGCTCTGCCAAGATGCTCCCTTTACACACAGGAAACAGAAGACGTGATGGCATGGCAGCTGGACTGGGTGGACACAGCTCTGCAGACAGATGGCACACTCAGGTACTGAGAGGGCTGGGGATGAGTTGCTGGAGCCAGAGCATGAGGATTCTGCACTGTTCCCACTTCCACCACCACTATTACTGCCTTTCTTACTGGATGGGAGTGAGCTAACAGAGTGGTCTACCTCTCCACAACTAGCCATCATGAGGAAGTACTGAAAATAAAAGAACAATTGTAAAGGAAATGGTTATAATGAATGTGTTCTAACTTTTTTGGCATCAGTAGTGTTAATTTCATGTTGTATATGACATTATTACTAGTGCTGTAGATATTATTGTGTGGCTATCTATAGGTAAATAAATAAACCTTTCACACTCTGCAGTTCCTTAATTTTTGCTGTCATGACTGCACTTAACACAAAGTCACAGCCACAAACTAACAAACAGATAAAAGGTTAAGATAAAACCAACTTTTTGTTTTGTGTGGTGGTACATTGGTACCATCATACAACACAAATACACTAGCCATTTTGTACTTACTGGAAACAGCTTAGTGCTGATGTATCATTAGGAGAGCTGTTGGACCTTGAAACTTGCCACTGTGAAAACAAAAAGAGAAGTGAGTGAAAATGTGTTTTATTTAAAAAATAATTACAACTGTGATGAATAGTATCAAAACATTTCTTATATATACACACACAACCCTTTAGGTCTTGCATTAAAACTTATTACTTACAGGTTAGCGTTAATTCACTCAGTGTGTACGCAACAAAGGGCTGCTCTGTTAACGCACAACAATCAGTGAACTGTGCCAGCTAACTGTTACAAGTTTGTGCTGACTGAAATCATTCTATCTTTATGGCAGGGCTAGGTATAAGCACGTTAATTAAGTACATTTAACAGCCAACGACGTGATAGTTATAATACTCACACTAACTAGTAACAGTTCATAGGGAAGCTTGTCTGGCTTATTACCCAGCAGCTGCTCACACAATCCTGTCCCACGTATAAAACATGTGAAACGACAACGTTACGGGGGCATATCTCGACCGATGAGGCTGCCTTAACAATGAACCTGTTGTAGTTAGCTAGAGGAGGCTAGGCTGACGGCAGCGCTGTGACTCCAGCAAATAGACGGCGTTCATTTGACGGCGCTAGCTTATTTTAGCAGGGGCGACATAAACAGTCAGGAGAAGCGCTTTTCTCCCGGCACAAAGATCGCAACGACTGCGCACGTACCGTACCGCTGGAGCCGACTGTGTTGAGTTGGTTTCTGTTACAATTGGTTTGATGGTACTAAATTCCCAGTTTAAAATTTTCGACTTCTACTGCTCACTTGCTTTGTTTTCCTACGAAAAAAGAAGCTGAGATAAAGACGACGGGACGCAGGCGTGCGAACTGACGCAAATCAGACGTAAAATCGCGCGTCCATTATCTTCGACGCATGACAACTCGGTAATCTTCCGGTTTGCTCGTGGCTAGAGGACGTTAGTGTCACAGGAGAGAGGGGCTCCAAAGGTATTTCAATTTTCACCAATTTCAAAAACCGAAGCAACAACAACAACAACAGAAGATGTTTTCCCGTGCCGTGAGACCCACCGTTAGCTTCGTCCGGAGCTTGTCCACCTCGTCGCAGAACAATGCCAAGGTGGCGGTGCTCGGCGCTTCGGGCGGCATAGGCCAGCCGCTATCTCTGCTGCTCAAAAATAGCCCCCTGGTGAGCCACCTCTCCCTCTATGATATCGCTCATACACCCGGAGTGGCCGCAGACCTCAGCCACATCGAGACGAGGGCTAAGGTGAGCGGCCACATAGGCCCCGACCAGCTCGACGCTGCGCTGCAGGGCTGCGAAGTTGTGGTGATTCCAGCCGGTGTGCCCAGAAAACCGGGCATGACCCGCGATGACCTCTTCAACACCAACGCCACAATCGTAGCCACCTTGGCCGATGCCTGCGCCCGCACTTGTCCCGAGGCTATCATCTGCATTATCGCCAACCCTGTTAACTCCACCATCCCGATTACATCAGAGGTCATGAAGAAGCACGGAGTGTACAACCCCAACAGAGTGTTTGGTGTCACAACCTTGGACATTGTAAGAGCTAACACCTTTGTTGCAGAGCTCAAAGGCCTGGATCCGGCTCGTGTCAATGTGCCGGTTATTGGAGGCCATGCAGGGAAGACCATCATTCCCCTCATTTCTCAGTGCACACCCAAAGTCGAGTTCCCTGCTGACCAGCTGTCTGCCCTGACTGAAAGGATCCAGGAGGCCGGCACAGAGGTGGTCAAGGCCAAGGCCGGAGCCGGATCTGCTACACTCTCTATGGCCTATGCTGGTGCACGCTTCACCTTCTCTGTCCTGGATGCCATGAATGGAAAAGAGGGAGTGGTGGAGTGCGCCTTTGTCAGGTCTGAGGAGACAGAGTGCAAGTACTTCTCCACACCTCTCCTTCTCGGAAAGAATGGAATTGAGAAGAACCTTGGCCTTGGAAAGCTGTCCGCCTTTGAGGAGAAGCTGGTTGCTGATGCCATCGGTGAGCTGAAGGCTTCTATCAAGAAGGGCGAGGATTTTGTCGCCAACATGAAGTGAACAGTTAACCCAAAAACATAGAGCTGTGATTGATAAATAGTTTGTCTTTATTTAAAGGCATCTGGCTAAATCTCCACCTGTCAGTGTCTCCTCCTTTCATTTTTCATTTAGAGTCATCTTGATTCAGATATCCTCATTTTGACCATGGATCTCTTTGTCATGTATAATTGGTGTTGCCTTTTCAAACATTATCCTGCACTTTAGACTTGTGTACATACTGTAGTGTTACTTGTCTATATTTTGCAAATGTCAATTTAAATCAGAATTTCATATTTTCATGTGCAGCCCATATTAATGGCAACTGTTCTGTAAAATAATTGAGGAGGAAATACTGTCATGCCTGGTGCAAAATGCAGTAGATGCTGCTGCTGAGTAAAAATGATCACTCCACCAATAAACAGTTTAGCTTTAAGACATCTCTTTATTTATTTTGCACAAAATGGCTTGAATGGGTTGACCCAGATGTGTCCTACATTTCACATGTCAAATGTAGTTACTTGTCTAAATTGAGGAAAATGGTTTATGGATTATTAAAAAAGGTACACAAATTAATCATGCTCTTGGATAAATTGAAGTCTATTCTGACAGAGTAGCTTAAGCGATGCAAAGCTGGACTTCCTGTATCTAAAACAAGACTTCAAGGGCATGATTTCTTATGAATGTGACCAGATGTAAGCCAAATGAAGGCGTGCTGTGCTGAGTTTCACTTTCTGTTTGAGCTTAGTAAATGATTGATTGGATTGCACAAGATGAAGGTGAAGGGGCAAAAAAAGATTAAAACAGACACAGGTACAAACCCATTATAGTTTTATTTTGACATACAAGTGTTTTGGTTCCTAGTTAAGGAGCTTTATTGAGAGCATAGAATCTATTTACACAAAAGAAAAAACCAGTGGAAGATTAAAGATAAAATTAACATTTCCCCTCAGGCACACGTTTTTAAGTTCTTGACCATATGTCCTCTGATTTATACCATGTGGGTTCCCCTTTAGCCTGACATGCGCGATGCTTTGTTACACTGAATCCTCTGATAATCTTGCAAACTGCAAGAATGCAGTTGCCTAAAAGGTCTCCCCCCAGCTGTAGTGATTATGAAGCTGTCACAAGATGGAAAGAGCAAAAATTCACTTTTATTTTTTTTTCTTTACAAAATCTGCACCAAATAAAGAGATCTAAAGAACAGTAACAACAATAATGAGAATTCTTCTACATAATGCTGGAAAATCTACATTCAAAATCCAAGATGCACAATGTTGTGCCAGAGCCCTATTAAATAACCATTTCAACAAGCACGTAACATCTTTGTCTCTCAGTACGTCCGTCTGACAGTCCTCCACACAGTCACAGACGATTCTCAGTGTTCTGCAGTCCCAACAGCAGTCTCAGCAGTGTCTCCTGGGCTTTTCATAAGAGACCTTCTCAGCGGTTGACGTGAAAGAGTTGAAATCGATAGTGGCCCGAGCTTTTTGGCTGAATGCGCCCCATCCTGCTTGTGCATAAACAGTATATTCAAATCATATAGGTAGCAGCAACACCCCTGCAGAGAGAGATTGTGAGGGGCTAACAGAGGGCGAGGGTGGGAAAGTTCTGGAGCATGAAGGATGGGAAGATTACAGAAGGAAGGTGGTGAGGCATTAGGTGTTGTCTCTCCCGAGCACTACTGGATAGGGCTGTCTACAGGTGAGACTAGCTCTGTCTCGTGCCCTCTGCGGTGCCTGTGCTCTGTTTTGTTCCTGTTAACAGAATCTTCACCCGTGCCTCTCTCCTTCTGTCTTTCCCTTTCCCTCTTCCTCTCCCGCCTCCCCTCCTGGTTCTCCTTGTCTTTGCGGTTGTTGCGACTCCTTCCTTCTCTCCGATCATTCCGATCATTCTTCTTCCGTCCTGAAAATGAAAAATATTTTTAAAAAGAAAAAAAATTAAGATTTTCAGGAGGTGGCAAAAAGAAACAAATCTGTATGTTATCTTTATGTGCGATTTTCATTAGAGAGCAATATACCAAGTCCATCACTAGATGTCAGTGTTTAATCAGAGAGAGCAGTTATATGGTGAGTCTGTCAGCTGTTGCAGCCCTCTCTCCAATGCCTGATGAGTGGACCTTTGTCCAAAATAGAAAGCCTTTAAATAAACCCCCAATTTATCTGTTCTTGCAACACCATCTCATAAACAAAACAGAGAATTTTGGAATGTTGAAGGTTTATCTCTGCTCGAGCCATAGTTAATAATGATAATAACAAGATCCAGCCGGGGGGAGGTTTGGAGACGGGACCTGCAAGTGAAAGCAGAGGAGGCTCTTTCCTGTTGTTGTACTGCTGCCGCTCATGTGTGAGTGGAACAGAGCAGCACGGCCTGCTCGACTGTTGGCTGGCCGGTTGGGGATTGTGAAACTGCTGAAGTCGGCAGTAGGCAGAGACACACACACACAGAGAAAGAGAGATAAATTGGGAGAGAAAGAGAGATCCCTGTCTCTCTTCTGTCTGCTTCATGCCCCCCATCCCCCAATGCTCATCATCTCCCACTCTGTTCATTAATCAAGGCAGGTGTCTGGTTGGACCATACACCAAGTCTGACCCACACATTTTGACCTTGTGATATGAAGCGCTCCCTGCCAGCTGTGTTTGATCTTCCAGAAATAATGAAAGGACAAGAGGACAGGGGACAGACAGCACAGTGAGCGAAAAGTAAGTAAAAAAAAAAGAAAAAAAAAGAAAGAAATCTATTATAGTGAACACAGGTGATTTTAGTGATGGATGGATGGTTGGATGGAGTAATCTGACTCACTGACTCATTTGGGGTATGCCCCCCGTCCTCTGTAAACACAGGAAGTCCCCTTTGCTCTCATTGTTTTCTCTGTCCTGACACCATAACTATTTACAAGTTCAGCGGATTAGTCATACTGTAGCCCCTGTGCTTTTGTCCTGCCAGAGGAGAAACCTAATCCATGCCAGTGTTGAGATGATTACGAGAGTGTTTATCAAACCAACCTGCATTTGGTTAGTTGGAACAGTTTCTGATGGGCTTTTTGTAAACTGTGTGTTGACATGTGTATAATGGTCTGCAAATGAGACACCTTAAGAGGTTTTGGAACATTTTCAACCAACATTTAGCACATTCCCAAAAGTCAAGTTTTGATGAAAAATATCATAGAGGTTTAAAAGACTGAGTGAAGGAGTTGCTGGCTCTGGGAAAAACACATGAAAAACATCCAGTAGCGTCATAAAGTGGAACTTGAGCCCATGGACCATCAGCTTTCTAAACCACCATGAGTTTAGCTCGTCTTAGCATAAGGGCTGGAAGCAATGAGAGCTTCTCCTAACAACACATAGGCTAATGCTACTTTTTTTACCAGCTTGAAATAGATGGGAAACAGTCCTTAAATGTTTATATTTTTTGGTTTGTTTTAGGATTAAATGACCAAGAGACTGTGTATTATTTAGTGAGGTTCAGAGGCACTGGTTGGCTGATATGTAAACCTTATATCAGGGGTGTCAAACATAAGGTCTGGGGGCCAGAATCGGCCTGGCAAAGTTCCAATCTGGCCATTTTGAATCCTTTAGAAAATGTGAAGGGTTTTGAACATTTAACTATATTTTCATAATTTTTACAGCATTTCCTGTTGCAAAATACCTCCCCCCATTGCCCTTCATACTGCACAAAATAAGTAATAGACAATAAGTAAGAAACAATTAAATGACAGAAGTGCTGCTGGTTTTCACCATCTGCTATAGAAGTTTTGGGGATGAAAAAAAAAGGAAAAAAATTCCTGTGAATTAACAAAAAAATTTTGTTTCATAAATACAGGACAGTCTGGACAATGAGCTACCAGAACTTTTTTCTGTAATTTTAAACATTTATCATGTAGAAAAACTGAGACATACTGTTGAAATTAGTTTCACTGGTCTGGCCCACTTAAGATCAAAGGTTTTTGCACTAAGCAAGCAGTGTCCTGGTCCTATCCCAGTACATAACTGGCATGACAGTCATACACAATTTGACACAGTGTTAAACTTTTAGCAGCACCTACTTTTTAAGGCTGTTAGAGTTGAGGTAGCTGCCACAGCTGTGAAGCAATGGAAAAATTTACTTGAGTTTTTGAGCCCCTTCTATGGCTCATAAAAGTAAGAACAAAAAGTATATCAGACAGGTGTACTCTAACAGAACAGTTGTAAATCTCTGAGGTTACTCTTTTACCTGTCACTTCTGTTATGTGCAGTGCATCTGATGCAGCCTATACCTGTTATACTCCATTCCAGATTTTACCATTTGTATCGATACTTGGTATGCTTGAAAAGATTTATGTCGAACACAGTGGGGAAAAAAAAAAAAACGGTGGGGGGGAATAGACATTTTTGGGAAATCTGGATCCAGTAAAAATCAAGTCTGTAACTGCTCTCTCCTTTAGCATAAGATTAGTGCCACAGATGACAAACATTTGTCTTTAGTACAAGTTTCCTGTAATCTATCATTAAGGATTTGGAATATATGTAGAAATATGTCTGCTGGCATTTACAGGAACTTTATGAGACCGTAAGACTAATGCTACTCTAACGCTACACTGCTGGTGGGGGAAAAGCTGGGTACTGAGACATATTTGAGGGCAGGGCAGTGCAACCCCCCCCACACACACACACACACACACACACACACACACCTGTGCTGTCAGCCTTTTTGTCCCATGTTACTTCCTTGAAATGCCTGCCTTTGCATTGTAAACACAGTTAGTGCAGACCTGCTGAATTGTCCACAATGTGACTACAAGACATCTGTTGCACCATTTGCACAAAGGACAGGATTCAACTGTACTGAACGCACAGATAGGGGCTTTACTTATTGGGACACAATACACTGTGTGTGTACAATAAGTGCTTAAATATGCTATTAGAAAAAACAAAGAGAAAGAGAGCAGCAGAGGAGGAATAACAAAGAGAGAGAGTATTAGATGAACTGATGAATGTGGTGAGAACAGCAGACAGACAGAGATCAAATGAGAGAGCAGAGGGGCAGTGAGGGTAAGGGGAGGTGTGTGTCTATGTATGTGCACGTTTAGAGGGGCACTGTGGGTTTTATGGTGGCACATCCTCTGTGGCAGGCGTTCTGTCGTCCGGGGAGATTTTGGCGGGAGCCAGGCAGGGATTATAGGCTATGGGCTGTCCCACAAGTGGAATGCTGGCTGCATGGCTGCCAGAATGTCATAAGGGGGCTGTGGGTGTGTGTGTGTCTAAACCTCCGCCCTCACTGAGTGGTTGCTGCTAGCTGGCTTAACTGTATGCTTCTCTAATGTGCATGAGTGTCTCTGAGTGTGTTTATGCTGGAGTTAAAGGGGGCTAAGGTTTGCTGAGGGCAAATGGTCCATCTAGTTACAGAGATAGCGAGGTGAACAGCAGGCTAATTGAAGGGCAAATCAGACACTGCAAAGATTGAGGGATAAGGCAGTAAATGAGGATGCGTGTGCAAACATTCTAACTTTAAGACATAGTATGTCTGGCTCCCCACGGTTTTACAGCTTTTCAGATTTTATATAATTAGTTGAAAAACATTCCTCAGTGATTAATCAGAACCGAGTGGAATTTAGGATTTTGAAATTGTTTTGTAGAATTGGGGATGGAGCTTTAAAAGTAAAATAGTTGAAATTTTTTGAGAAAAAAGCTTCTTTTTTTTTCTTTTTTCTTTTTTTATGACTATGTCTTTGATTTTTGTGTAAGTCTTGTTAAGAAAGCAAGCTTTTTTCTTAATATGATTCTTCTTGAAAGAATGGGTATGAATGATTGGCTGTAATCACACGCATGCAGTGCTGCCGTGAACCTTTTTTGACATCAATTGATGGAGGTGCGTGTGAGAATGCAAATATCAGTGCGACTCGATCGGACATTAACTTGCCCGATCCATAGAAGAAACAGTATCACAGCACTTTAGTTTTAGGGTACAGATGAGTGAAAAAAGTATGAAGAAAGAGGAAGAGGAATGGCCCAGAAAAAAAAAAACCAATAGGGGCAGGTTAAACTGGTTGAAATGAGCAAAGGACTTAGTGTTCTAATGTAGGAGAGTAAAACAATATACTAAGAGAAGGAGGAACAGCAGAGATGGGATAGAAGGGAGTGGGGGTGGGGTGGGGGGCACAAGGAGAAAGTGCAAAAGAGGAGGAAAGGATGAGGACAAGCGGAAGGATGTATCAGTGTCAGAGAGCTGTTGGAGGATTACTGGGGGCTCTCTGAAGTCAGACCACTGACCCTCTAGCGTGTGCAGAACGTAAACAGCGAGTAGAGGATGCACCGAGGCAAATAATTAGCTCCCACACACCAGAGTTTCTCTTGGAGCTGGGGCAGCTGGGTTATCCCACAAAGGGGTAAAGTTGATAAGGGTCTGTACTGTGTCTATGCACACTCTTTCTTTCTTTCTTTCTTTCTTTCTTTCTTTCTTTCTTTCTTTCTTTCTTTCTTTCTTTCTTTCTTTCTTTCTTTCTTTCTTTCTTTCTTTCTTTCTTTCTTTCTTTCTTTCTTTCTTTCTTTCTTTCTTTCTTTCACCAAGCCCTGGCTACATCAACAGATCTGTCGACTCTACACTAGAGTCTCAGCACCGACCCCAAATGTCTGGGAGCGCTAGCGGGGAGCTTATATGGGGGTCTATGTTTTCTTTGGTGTGGTGGGGACTGTGTGTGTGCGTGTGTGTGTGTTGGGGTTGAGGATGGGGGAATGGATCAGTGAAGAGATACAGATAGAAAATGTGTGAGAGCGAGACAGAGGGCACATTTCACAGTCTGTCTCACAAATCACGCCAACTCAGTATACTCTCTTCACAAATTACCACTATGAGTAATGGCCGTGTAGTTATTTCAGTGAGACAATGCTGGTAAGTGCCTGGCGTGTGTATGTGCTTGCATGCAAGTGTAAGTTTGTACATCTATTTCTTGCTCGAAATGGAGAGGGAGTGTCTATATCTGGAATTGTTTGTATGTGGTTTGCATGTGTGTGTGTGTGGGTATTGGCAGCTGTGGGGATAAACCAATACTGATCCCCTGGTCGCCGCGTGCCTCCCAGGGGGAGGATGTTGATGTTGAGCTGGCTATTCTGCTCTAGAGTCAACTGCTTTTTTGCTGCATCACACACACACACACACACACACACACACACACACACACACACACACACACACACACACACACACACACACACACACACACACACACACACACA
>JASGAU010404467.1:0-22479 GCA_030220045.1 Australoheros facetus | reverse complement strand
CACTCTTAATTAGTAGCTGCTACTGCCGCTTGCCCTGCCCCGGCGCCACTGTGGTGAAGCCCCAGCCCCACATCTGTGTGTGTGTGTGTGTGTGTGTGTGTGTGTGTGTGTGTGTGTGTGTGTGTGTGTGTGTGTGTGTGCGCATGCATGCATGCGTGGTGGGTTTCAGTATGTGTTTATTCTGTACACCAGCTGCAGTGATGTCTGCATGTCCTCCTAGCATTCTTTTTTTGTGATAGTGCAGGTGGAACAGGAAACGCTGCAGAAAGAGCACAGCTCTGTATTTGCTCAGCAGACAATGTGGTTATGTGCAATGATATTCTTTCGCCACGCGCTTGTCTCTAACATCTTTTTAAACACTTCATCCTCCCCATGTTGGTACACAAGAGAGCTGCTTCTGAAAAGCAGCCATCACAGAGGAAAACTCATACTACACTCTTTCTTAGTAATGCTTCTCAAAGATCACAAGTGCAGAGGAGTAGGTGTGCTTTGAGGGCCTAAAGAGTCTCAGGCTGTCAGGAAAATCTATATTTCCCCCCATTTCCAATGTTCTGGGAGCTCAGTAGCTGTAACTGCCTAGCGCACATTTTGAGAGATGGGTGTAGAATCTTGTTTCACTAGTGTCCTTGTTGAGGTTTATGCCTGTCAAGAGAGAGCCAAGTGTGTGTATACTGTGTGTATTTACTGCTTCAATACTTGGCTGTACTTTAAACAACCACAGGAGATAAAAGACACACTTAAACAGAGATTCTGCTATGCTGCAGTTAAGAAGTCTGGACTGCATAGAAATGGCTAATGAGAGTGCTATGGACAGTACTCTCTCTAGCTCCCTGTCCAAGTTCAAACTGTACATCTTCGCCCTCCCTGCTCCTCATCGCACCCTGTCATATCCATGTAATGAAGTGGCACTGACGGTCTCATCCCAGCTGTGGATCACACTGGCATATTTCTCCCAGAGGACCCACCCCAGTAGAAACACATAGCTGGAATAACTTTGCCAGCCAGCTACCACAGACACTGGCCTGCTAATCAAGACCATATGACAGAGCGAGAGAAAAGGCTAGCTTAGCTTAGTGCAGGAAACACACAGCTGGAACTAGCCCTGTGTTTATGCTCACTGCGCCCACATTCATATTTCTTCCTGGAGAATCTTAAGCCACAGCCCAGCAAAACAATGACCCAAATTAATGGCATGGCAGCCCCTTTTGCTCTCAGGCAGGATCTGGCCCACACAGAGCCACGCTCGCTAGATGAACACCTCAAGCATCGTCAGCAATCAACATCTATTCACACACAACGACCACAGTCCATACATTGATGGATGACTTTAAAATCCATTGTGAAGTGAGAGATTTGGTTGTGTGCTCAGCCTGGAGCTCGTAAAATAAATGCTCACAGCATGAAGCTGCGGTTGAGGCTTTTCAGGAATTCCCTCATTTGACATAACGCCTTTAAGGAGCGTTTTGGTGGTGGTCAAAGCAGTTGTGGTCACTGCATAATCTGTCCGACGCTTTTACTTCATGTCTCTTGTCTTTTTTTCATCCTTCTCCTTTCTCACTGAATCAGCTTACAGAGAAGCGTCATGTTCCAGTGTAGCAGTTAAGCCTCATATGTAGTGGCACAATATCCCTTCTTTAGTGGCAAACTGATTTGTGTGACTACACAAAAATGAGATCAAAATAAAAACTGGTTGACTCATCTTACTCCTTTTTCTTTGCACGAATAAATAACCAAAATAAATGGTTTTTGTTTGCATCCCCCCCCCTCCACAGGAGCAAGTTATCTGTACTGAGTAAGATTTTGATTTGCATTTAAGATGCAAATGTAGCCTTTTGGGTGAGCTCAAGTGTGCCGGTACTTTGTTTTGTCCCAGTTATTCATTAGGCTTTAATAATTGCCACCTTGCGCTTCATACAAACACAGCCGGAAGAATTACATTCGCTCTGTTCTCTCCTTGGAAAGGTCAGGGCATATGGTGAGACACCTCTCCGATGCACACATTCACAGTTCATGCGTCACTTCTCACAGAAAATGTGCTTTCTCTTGGACAATTGAGCTGTAAACCTGATATTTGTTTGTGTGTGTGTGTGTGTGTATGTGTGTGTGAGTTTAAGGAAATTGTTGAAATTCAAATGAAGCATGCGGGTTGAGACTTCATATTCATGAGGGAGAAGAAAGGGAGAGAAGCAGGGATCTTCTGATGATGTCGCTCTCCTCCTCTCGACTCGGACGTTGTGGGGCGAGGTCATGAGCACCGCTCTGGTAGCAGGTTCTTGTCGTTGTGTGAGCGTTGACCTTTCCCCCTTGTGAAATCGCGTGAGTTTTAACAAGCTAGAACACATCACACTAACCATCCTTCAGCACATCAAGGAAAGGGTCAGCTGACCTGCAGAGGAAAGTGGATTGGAGTGTGGTGACGGAGACCGGCTTAGTGCTGAATCCCATTATCAAACAGCGTTTGTCAAATAGCAGGTCAAAGCCCACTTGTACCAAAGACAAATTAGGTTGTGGTTTAATTCCAGAGCTTTGTGGAGCTGATTTTGCCCCGTTCAAAGTCAAGAGAACAAGAGGTTGCTTGTATAAAGTCCTCTCAGACACTGGACTTGAGATAAAGCTTGATCTTAGCTGCTTTGCTGGAGAGAACAGACGGATAATAAAGCTGTTAATATTTAAAAAGCCTGCTGAAATGAAGCTTTATTTTGCTTTAGTGCAGTAGTCTCCAGGTCAGCTAGTGGATTGGTTGGTCGATATATGCTGGCAGCTGTGCACATTTGTTTTCCATTTTTCCTGTAAGCAGGGGGTTAAATACAGCCCTACTTTGGCACTTTATTATTGCTAGCGTGCATACTTGTCCTTTACCACTATAAATTGCAGAAACTAAAAGACTCCATGTCTGTACTCCATCCTTTTTTGCATATATATTTTCCGCTGTGGCACATATCCCAACGTTTCTTGCTTCATTACCAATGCCATCTACTTCACTTTGAAATTGAGAGACCTAGCTTGCATAAATTCCCAAACAGTGTACAATAACAGCAATCAAATAACGCCTCTGCCATATTTTCAGTCCGCTTTGAAAATGGCAGTGAGTGGCTGAAATAAGTGAGGGATTGGGAAGTTATGACTGGCAGTTGGTCCCTGTGGGCCCATGGAACATGGCAGGTCATTTGCCTGGCCAGTATTGGCGTGATATACTCATACACAGCAGCGAAGTGCCCGGCTGAGAAAGCAGAAGAGGCGGTGGAGAAGCAGAGGCAGCGTGGTATTTATTCAGCATGCAGGGTTCGAATTTAAACAGAGGGGCGACTTAATTAGACCGCGGAAAATAACATTTAAACACATTCAAAGCCACAGGGAGCTGAGGATTTCTCATCTTCTGTGATTGTGTCCCCCAATGAGGCTGTGCCTATCATTTATACTACTATTCGGACCTGAGACGAAAATTGCCAGTTTTGTAATTCTCTCTTTAGGGGACACTGTGTGGGGATCTTAATGAGGAGGGTTTTTTTTCCTCTGTGAATTATTTATTTATCTTGAAAATCAGACACAAGCATATAGTGCACTTGAAAGAGGCTTTAGACCTGTAGCATCCTGTCCTCCTACAAGTCATAGTCACACCTTAGATTGTTCATATCTAGTTCAGCGTTGTGTTGAGCAAGACACTGATATATTTAGCCCCTCTTCTCTCCTGTCTTCCTCTCTCTCCTTGCCTCTTTGTCTCTAGCATTCCTCTCACTCATCACTCTTCCTCTCATCTTCCCCCGCTCCCACCAGTCTCTCCTTATCTCTCTTCCTCCGTGCTCACATTTCTCTCTCTTTCCAGCACATCTCCCTCTGTGTTTTTCTTTCTCTCCATGTCTGTTCTTATCCTCCTCCACACTTTCCTCCTCCTCCCCAACGCGCTACCTCGTCCTGGGCTCTGCTGCTATAACGATACTGACAAGCCCTTTGGACACAGTTTTGGCTTTTTGTCCCTTACCGACCTCGCTGTCACTCGTTGCGTTTGGACACGGGAATGACAAATGCAAACTTAAAGATACACAAAGACCATCGGACACCCACAAACTGTGTGCTCACGCTCAGTTTACACAAGGAGCAGCTTTATTATTTTTGCCGTCTGCCAAGTTGAAAGACAGTCTCTGTAATATGACCTAATAAACGTGCGTTTGAGGTCGCTGTGTATATTGTCATGTGTTGAACGTCCCCCACCCCGCCTCTGCCCTAGCACTGACGCACAATGGATGATATTACTCGTCGTTCTGGACTGCCCAGTAGGTCCAGCCCTTCCTTTTGGAATGATTCCAGGAATAGCTAGTCTTTTTTCATAATGCTGAGTTATGAAATGGGAATGTTGGAATAAAGGCTGTAATTCCACTGAGACTCTAATGCTCAAAGTCTTAGCCTTAAGTATTAATAATTTTATATATTTGTTTCCCCCTTAAGCTGAGAGAATTTAGTTTATTAAATTTAGGTGTTTACATGATTAGCATTAGGACAGTGTGTGAAAGTTGACACCTGAGGTAAAATTTGGTCTGTTAAGGAGAAAGTAAATGTTGACCTGTGTAGCCTGACTAGGTAATTAAATTACAGGACAGCTATTTTTTCTCCGCTTCCCTTTCACAATAAAAAGCACCAAACACATCAATAGCTACTCTTATTTTGAAACCTATGCTCACCTATTGAAACACTCGATTAAAACTCTTTAAAAAAAAAAGTGGAATCCTTGTGAAAGTTCTAGTGTGGAGGACTGTTTTGGAGTACTTAGTTGAAGTTGAAGTGATGTTGGCTGTAGTTATGTGACAGTCGCTCAGTTGCCCACAAGCTGAGGGGAAAAAAAAAATCCCTTTTAGCTAAACATGCACAGACCGCTCTCCTCTTATCTGCCTCCATTCCTCCTTTTTTCCGCCTCGCTAACTCTCTGAAAAGGTATCGTCAACTTCTCTCATCTCGCTCCTCTATCTCTCCCGCGTTTCTTATTTCCATCATCGCACCTTTTCACTTCCACTATTTTTTTTCCCCTCTTGTCTCCAGATCTCCTTATTATCACACATTTTATTCACTCAGCCTCTTTTCTCCTTCATCTGTGTCTTTCTCTTCTCTTCTCCAGCCTACCATCTAATTCTTTAGGACGTAATTTTAGTTAATTGACATCACTGAATTAAATGTGTAGGTTAAGAGTGAAGAAAGTGGAACCTCAAACATGTCATTTCTGTAGCTGCTGGAGTTACTACTTCTGTTTGTACGTGCGGTATTAGTCACGCATACCTACACGTACATACGCAGGCCGTCGTCTCTGTCTCTGTCGCTCTATAGTGAGGCAGTGATGCATGCAGCGCTGTGTGTTGCGCTTCACCAGGAATTACAGCATGTGCTGATGATCGGGGACAAGACAGGAAATCGCCTGAGCTCACAAGCCCCTATTCAAACACGCTTGCTGTCTGCTGGTTTGAATAAAACTGGACTCCTGAGCTAAAAATGGCCGGGATAGATGCACTTCCTTTGTTTCAGCTCCACAGCGGGGCAATGTAAGATAATTGGCATAGGCCTCACATGATTCAGATGTAATGGTGCCAAGCAAAATGAATGAGTTCCCGGACAAGATGCTTTCTTTGTTCGTGCTGTTGCGCATCTTCCTGTGGGCTGTGATGAGTTTGACCATGGGGGTCAGTGCTTTTCTGGCTGGCGAGTCACTCTTAATTTTCATGCAAAAGTTTATGCTACAGTAAGGAGTTGTTTTCAGATAATATACAATAACCTGCATCTTAACATGTTATGGATCTAATGTTTGTGAACTTTTAGTGTCCGCCCCATCTTTGTGTAGTGCGTAGTTTTTCCTGTAGAGGAATTGAACCCTCTTTGCCCCCCCAAGCTGAGACGTCTGCATTAACTCTGTTGCGTTGTGACCCATCACAGGACATAAATTGGCTGAGCACCATGTGACACAAGCCACACGCCTGTCTAAAAGCATTAAGAGAGGAGAAATAACCAGGCGGTCACAGCCAATGATATGGTTTCTAATAGTACTCAACAGTATATATCCGGAAACAGTATGGCTTTAATGGACAAAGATGGATAAGGATGCTGTCTTGAGTCAATACTGAACCAGTCCAGACATATTGTGTGTGCTTGCTTGTCTGCTGCCATTAAAACAGAGCAGAGCATCTATTTGTATAAACTTGTACGTTCTGGATGACGTTATGACTGAGTGGAGATGCAGAGCAGATGGTCAGTTTGCCTGTCTGTTTCAATAAAAGTATTAACTGCAGTCCGTATTGCAGGTGACGAGGCACCAGAAAAAAAATCCACAGCCGATAAGATAGGAGCTGAGCTTGGACTTTGGTCAAGTGTTTGAAGTGCTTAAGGTCATATTTCAGTTTCTTTGTGATCTAATCTCAAAATGGAAGATTAAAAAGGATTCTGGTTTTGATAGATATGCATATTTTTGTTACATTTATCATGTCATCACCAAAACCAGAGATACCACAGATGTGATGAGGTAAAGGCGGATTAAAATCCTCTATAGGAGGCAGGCAAAAGACATTTTCTATATTGTGGATTTTTTTTTTAATGAATCCTTAAGTTGTCATCCTTATGAATAAATCTCAGTTGGCACCTGATCAGCATCTTCTCTTGCTTGTAGCTGCAGTGTTGGCCAACCACACGCTCACTCTGGAAAGTCCAAAAAGGGGAGGCTATTTTTATGGCACCATTAAAACAAAAGGAGACAGTGATTTTATTTTAATGCCTCTCTCCTTGAAGTGACTCCTCTTCTGCCGAACACCACTATCACCCGCGCTGTCCTCGAGATTGTTAACAACCAGATTTATAATGGTATGCGTGTTTTTACAGCAATCAACACTCTGGCAAGTTTTTACAAAGGATTTCAGCGCAACCCTGCTCCGGCACCCAGCGTGTCAAGGGTCAGTCAGGCTCATAAATAGAAGGTGTGAGGCAGAGAAATCGAAAAGAGTAGTTGCAGTTGAGGACAGCATTGTTTGGTAATAAGCTGCTTTGAGGCAGGGCGGTCTGCATTCTATTATGGTGACCTCAGCAGGGAGAAAATAAGCAGCGCCACGGAGGAATGCGCAGGCTTTAAGAGGATCCTGTCTGCAGTCCAGATTCCCCCGCGATTGAAAGTTTAGTTAAAAGTGAAATATTGTTTTGGTGATTGGATATTCATAATCATTTTCCTCAATTTACTACACTTAGGTTCCACTTCACCCAGTTCGCTGACTGAACTCATCCTCGCCTGTGGTTTTATTACATCAACACCTGCACAACCCAGCGCAGACAGCTGAAACACACTGCAAATTGAGCATTTAAATTACAGGACGTGTGTTGTGTTTGGCAGCCGTCATGAATTTTCTCTGGGAGCTCTGTGGCTATTCTGGTTTAGGCCCTCTCAAAAAAAAAGAAAAAAAAGAAATCAGCCACAGAGATTGTTGTCAGCTGTCACTGACATGGCTGACAAACCTCTGTTGCTCATAACTTGTTGTACCTGATACCACTGAGAGAAACAGTTCGCTTCATAAAATGGCTTCAGTGAGCAGTTAGCCATCTTTGTTTTGTCAGAAGTTTTCAGATTGTGCGGCGATGCAGGTGTACGACAGCGTGATGTGTTTGTCTTTGTCAAAGATGAGTCTAAGTTGTCTTCGCTATTGTTGCTTTAAAGCCACGTCAAACAGAGTCGCATTAGGTTTGTGCTTCACACACAGCACAGGCTCAGTGCATGTTTGCTTTAGTGAGCTGGGTCTGAATTGCTGAACTGTAGCCTCGCTGTTACTGTTTTACTTTGTGACTCTTAGTAGGCCCGCTCCGGCCCTGACCTACATATTGCCTACCTCTCCCACCTTCGCACACTCACACACACACACACACACACACAGATATACGCACGCCCTCGCAGATAAATGCAGGATTTGTCATGGAAATAAAGACCCAGTCGCACAAACACAGTCGAGAGATTAAGAGTAAACCACTAATCTGACGCAGACTGCATCAGTGTGTTTGTGTGTCTGTGTGCTGCTTTTTGAAATGTGGGCAGGTTTTCTGTGATGCCGGGTTCAGCGGCGTTTCGTTCTATCTTAGCAGCTGGAATGAAGGCCTTTGTTTCTGAGAGGAATTTCACCCCTGAGAGAAGAAACGGGGAGGAGGAACTGGCTTCCATGCTTGTGTTTTGAAATTTGGTGTTTAAGCTATTTGTATTTTAGTAGTGTTTGTCTAAAAGCTGGAGAATAGGCCAGACATGAGAACTGCACGAGAAAGAGAAGGGAGAGCGGCCGAGGGTGATTGGATGAAGACAACTGGGGTGGATACAAAAGGAGGAGACAAACCCAGGCTGTCTGCTCTTCATATGTTATTGTAATGAGAAGGGCTGCATGTTTGGGAGGCAGCCTGGGGCGCGCAACCCTGTGTTCAACAGCCAAGTCAGATGCAATGTTCATAAACCATTCAAAACACCGAGATGGTGGCATTCATCTACCAGCCATCTCAGACCGCTCACAGGTTAGTCATGAAGGCTGCTGCTTGACAGATCGCTGGCTTTCTAGTTAGAGAGAATATTTAAGGTGGGGCACATCCAGATAATCTTATGCACAAAAAATGAATGGTATGTATTGATTTGATGACACAGGCAATGAAGTAACACTTGTGCTGTGTGTGTTTTTTTTTTTTTTAATCCTCAGAGTTGTCTGGTATACAGGCATGTCTTGGTGAAGCTGTAAGGAACATTATCATCACCCTTTGTGCCTGTCTGAATAATATAAGCCAGCAATGTTAATGTACTTCATGGATGAAGAGGAATATATTCAACAAATGCAGGCAGAGCAGGAGCAGTTGGGCATTGTGGCCACAGAGCACAGGCGCACATGCCCAGTGGCGACTAACACACATACAGCCACATATTTGAATAATGTCTAAAGTAACGTATGCTGGTGTATAATCCCATTTACCTCTGAAAACACAAGTGTGTGTGTGTGTGTGTGTGTGTGTTTAATGTTGCATGGAATGAGGAATGGAATAATTTGTTTGAAGTACTGCCCACAGTCTGCCTACTGTCTCAGAGTGGCAGCTGCCACATGCGCACACACTCTCAGACACACACACACATCTGTTATCCACAGCACATTGGGTGGCAGGGAAGCAGTTGTCCTTGTATTTACTGCCGCTTCAGACCTTCAGTGTGCGAGCAGATAGTCTGTCAGCTTCCGCCTTTGTCCTTGTGCAGGCTTCTTATTCAAGCCTAGGAAAGAAATAGAGGAGGGGAAGGAAAATAAGAGACAGTGGTCAGATTATGACAAATTAAGGATGAGAATAGGAAAAATGTGCTGATGTAAATTTTTTTTAAACGATTCCAGTGAATGTCATATTACTCATTCAAAAAAGAGCAAAGAAAACCGAACATTTCATAATCCTCAGATTCTATTATTCCAGCTTATAAAGCGTCTGCTGTAAAGAATTTATTGTTGACTAATATACTTGAGCAAAATTAATATAGAGTTAAAGGAGGAGCATTGCTGAACTCCTTCATGTTGAGGATAGCCACCAGATCAGATCAGATTTCATCAGTCCAGCCATGGTAACGCATGAGCGTCAGTCCAGCAAGGTGTTGCAAAGACAGGGGGCTCAATTTGCTCCACAGCCTGACTTATGCTTTACACACACACACAAACACAAACATATACACACACGGACATGCACTCACTACTTTTGTACGATGAAACAAGGCCTTCATTTTGGCAGGCCACCTGCCACATAGAGAGCGAGAAAGGGCACAGGCACTTGTCCCCTGAAACTGATTTACCTTGGCACTAAAACAGAAGTCGTAAGGGCTTTTTATGCGCCCGAAGGCTTTCCAGCCAGCTTGTTCCCCGCAGCCGACGCAGGAAGGAAATGATACAAGATACCGTAATATACAATACTGCTTTATTGTCCGACCTCTCGAAAATTGGTCTTACCTCCTCTGCAATCTGTCTCGCCTTGAGTATGATATAAAGACAGTTTTTTTTGGGGGAACTTGAAAAGTGCTGGCTCATTTTTTTCAGTGTCCTTTCCGATCACTAAATGGCTTTTGTCATTTAGTCACAACACAATAAGGAATATTTTATCATGAATCGCTGTTCCGGAATGGATTGACCTCATATTCACCTGTTAATGCCTATTCTGCTATTGTTCAGCTGAAAAGAAGAGGGCTTCGCAAACAGCTTTCCATGTATGGCGACAGATGGGTTTGGAAATTTGTGGGTTTTTTGTTTTGTTTTTAATAATATTCCCATAATCCTCAATAGAGGAGTGATTGATTTGTTAGAGTGAGATTTGAGTTTGTGGTGTGTTAAGAGGACTGTTTAAGCGTCAATGTGGTTTTGATTGGTAGGCTGACCCCCTCTTATCCCTCTGAGCACCGCAGACGGCATCTGATCTGGGACAAATTACACAATATGTCACACTGGTGGCAAAACTGAGCTGCACGTAACTGGCATGGCTACCTGCAGCAGATCAGTGTGTTTGAGAGACTGAAAGTCTGAGAGCGTATTTGTTCAAAGCACCAAAATAGTTTTATGAGCAACCCACATCCTCTCCCCTAACTTTAGTCAGTTTTTGTGTGTTTCTGTTTGTCTCAGAGTGTGTTTCTGTCCAGAGACTGCCACCCATTTCCCCCATCAATCTGTCTGTCGCTGAGTCGGGGGATGGTAATCCATTCTTTCCATATGCAGATAGTGACGGTGAGATTATGCAGACCCTGGGAGAGGATTAAAGCTTCAGGGTTTGGCTGCCCCTTCTATCTTACCTCCTCTCTAACCATACAGCCCCCCTGTAATAACACCCCTCCACCCTCTTTGCTCTTCAATCCCTCTCCCACTCCTCACCCTTCTCCGTTTAGTCCCCTGGGCAAATATCCAATCTGGAGAGTGTAGTAGCTGTGAAGAGGTGGAAGGGAGATTGAGATAAAAACCCATTTAATTTCTGCACATTTGTGTCATGATTTGCACTTAAAATATTGAATAATTCTTTGTGTTCTGTGCCTGTATTTATATTAAGTTATATCTTGATAGTAATAGTGGAGCCAGATGGGAGCGGAGAGGCATGAGTTCACCAAAGGTCAGGCCAGGTAGAGAGTTAAACATGGACGATGCAGTTTTGTGTTTTGTGCATTTTTTTTTTTATGTGTGCAGCTAGAGTTAAATTTTTACAGTTTTTCCTTCTATACCATATCTCCTTTAGTCACTGCTGTGATTATGCTGCGGATTGGCTGCAGTAATTGGCTTTGTGCATGTGTCTGCAGAATTTCCATTCATTTTTAGAGCTTTTCACTTTATTTGCTCGCATGCATTTCCTGCCTTACTAATAATTTCCTGCATTCTTAAATCATCAATTACACCCCACCTCCTTTTCTTTTGGTCCCAGATGTGGCCCATGTGTTGTGAGAAGGCGCAGAGGGCAAAGATCTGTCTGAATGCTGCTCTTCTTTCTTTCCCATCATCATCCGTCTCTCTCCACCTTCGCTTCCTCTCCCTCCCCTCCATTGTGGAGTGCTGTAATTGACATGCCACTGGCAATAAATCAGCACAAAGTTACGCTCTGAGCAGCGACCATTATCTGAATGGACAGGTTTAGCTGTTTTGGAGAAGAAGGTGAGAGAGCGCGTTATCCAGCTGAGCTTTAAAGAGTCACCAACAGCCTGCTGCTGCTTCACCATTTGGAATTTCCTCACACGGTATATCAGAACACCCTCCTCCCCCACCTTTGCGGCCTCTGTTAAAATAAAATTAAGGAAAGCTAAGGACCCTTCCTTTTTAATCTTTTTTTTCTCTCTCGCTTAACCCCCTCAGTCCTATTTCCAGTGCCCGCAGGGATGCAGTGCAGTCCTGTCAATTGATAGGACATTCTGATATCAAATCCAATAAATTCAGTCACTTAGAGCCAGCTGTTTCTAATGCTTTTCCCTGATGGCGATAACACCTTCCCACGATACGGCGACTGCCTATTCCCAAAGCCACAGACGTGCTCCGGCCCAAAATGATTGACATGTTTTTCCTTGATGGTTCCAGATACGGCTCGCGACCTTCTCCCAACACTCTCCCACCCATTTCACTTTAGCTCTAGAGGAAATTGAAATTGAAGAGGTTTTGGGGGGGTTAAGGGAAAAATGACGAGACAAATGGAGAAATTTGGGGGTGGGTGAGAAGTTGAGTGGAAAAACTACATCCTCAACTGTTGGGCGTGTGTGTCCTGACAGGAAATGTAAATAGAGGAAGCAAAGGTGAGGAAGCTGGGGGGCATAATTGTCCTGTTTCCTCCCCTCCAAACCTGCAAGTAAACAGACTCGTTCACACCATGTTGTATTTTCCCTAACTTGTAGCTGTTGATGTGTTTTGTGATGTCATTGTCTTATTGCCCTGATAGATAACAAGCAGCAACAGACCCCCAGATGCAATTTGTTGTGCGATTCACACTCTCTTACATCAAGCTGCGGCTGGCCTAAATGAAGAGGAATTACTGCAGGGACAGTTTTTCCAGGTTCTCTCTCTCCTTCTCTATCAGCCACTCTGATTTGCTCGTTCGCCCAGTCTGCCTCATTGTGTCTTTGCCTCACTTGGAAATGACAAAGGAAAATGAGGCAGCCGGCTTCCCTATGCGCTGCCACGCTTTAAATTGACATCTGCTCTCATCGCACAGCGCGACTGTACCGTTGAGCAAGAAATTAGTTTTTTTATAGGCTGGCTCGTCACTTTATTGCGGCTGCTTATGTCGAAGAGGCTGCGATCCGCGTCGGGTCGTTTTAATCTCACAGAGTGGAAAGTGGGGATATATCTGATAACTGCGGCTCAGGCCCTTCTGCCTGCCGTTTCCTTGCTCAGGTGCCTCGACCCACAGGGCTCCCCGGTGTTTGATTCTAGCAGAGGTAGAGCATGATTAAAATGCAGGAGGAGTGCAGCTTTTTGTTTGGCTCTCCTTCTTTTAGCTCATGCACTATCTGCTTCTCTCTCTCTCGCTCTCGCTCTCTTACGTTCTCTCACTTTTTCTCTTTCTCTCCATGTTTTTCCCCCTCCTTCCCATACATTTGTCTTTTCCGGGGTCATTCATTTGTAGAAAATTGGATGACACCACCTCTCCCTGAACCTGGCTGGGCTTTGTGTCAGTTGAGCTATGGTTTGCTGTTCCACAAACATCGCCGCTACTATTTCTCTTCTCTCCTGTTTTCTCTCATTCTCTGTGTTTTTTTTTTCTCATACACTGTTTGCAGCAGCAGTGACTAAAATTTATGAGCAATTCAATGACTACACTTACCAAGGTGTTTAATTCTTTCAGTATTTGTAAGAGTGCATTTTTCCCCTTAGAGAGGTTTGCACACCTTGTCTCTCACTTATACCTGCTTTTCCTAAGGATAGAAATATTGAACAGAACAGGAAAAAAAAAAACTGACATTCATCTCTCTGAGCCTGGCAAACAAACTGAGATACGTGGACAAAAAAAAATAAATAAAAAAAATAATGCATCTTTTGCTACATCTACCATCAAGAAAACTTAGATGTTTTAGGAAAAAAATGCAAATGCTGCTGACCCAGTTTTGGTTCAAAAAGTCCAGGGCTGTTTTTTAGTAACAAAGACCCACCTGATTGTGTCTACTCAGTGGCAAAAAAAAGAGAGCTTAAATAGTTAGCTATAACAAATAGACTGGTACTTATGTGCTTCTTACACTCTGGTGATGAATAATGCTCCCAGTACTGTTCTAATATGTGGCTCCACTTGCATTGTGATGACTCCCAATCTGTTTTCTGCCACTGTGAAGGCTATATGCTTGTGTCACCTAGAATAACAGTTCCACCACATTGCCGGTCCAAGCAAACAAATATCTGGTTCTGCTCTTTGCCGTTGCTCTTTTCCCCTTTGTATTTTCTATAAGCCGGCCCTCTGCTTTCTGTTTACTCACATAGCCAGTGTATACATGGTCAGTATGATGTTGCATGTTAGATGGAAATTATCTCTGACTATGTGCTAAGTGTCATCTTGAGGGATGTTTTTAAATTTTTAAACACCCCTTTTGAAGTAAAAAAATAATAATTCTACCCTTATTTATTGATAGACATAAAATGTTACCCTCTTGAATGGCTCTCCGGAAGGAGAAACAGGAGGTGGAAACTGAGACAGGAAAACACCCATACATACTGCATTCTTTATGATTTTTCATCTCCCCATCACTGTCTCTTGACCCTGCTTGTCTTTCCGATTTGGTGTGGTCGTAAAACACCTTTTGCACAGACACTTTGATAGTCAAGGTGAAACTGAGGGGGGGNCTTAGGAGAGTTGTCCTGTTTTGCATAATCAGCATTTACAGAAGAACTAATGTCCTGGTGCTGCAGGAACATGATTGGCCTGTCAAACGCCAGCATGCGCCCAGCAAACTCTGCTCCTCATCATCATTGTATTGTCATTGTAGGACGCCCAAAGGAGCGTGCCCTCTCCATTTTGACTCCGCCTCTTCTCCTCCTCCTTGTCCTTTACTTGCAAAATTTCCATCCCTATAAATGATCTCACTCCTTCCTTTTAAATGTACCACCTCTGTTCTCTGTCAGGTGTAGAGGTACACAGAGTATATTGTGTTCTGTGTGTGTTCATGAAAAGCTCATAAATGAAAGTAAATCGGTTTTCCGAGCCTCTGCTTTTTCCCCAGAATTAGCTGGCATGAAGGAGCACTGACAGCAGTGAGGGAGGAAGTAGCGTGGAACAGAAAAAAATACAAACATGGGCTGTGTTTTTGTAGGCATATTGCCACGTGTACTGGTGACAAAATGAGTAAATCACGAAGAAATACACTGGATACTATTCTGAAAAATCATATTGTATTGAGAAGTTGAGAGGATTTTGCAAAAATAAAATAAAAACTTGTTCTGCAGCCTTTTTCTGGGACTCCTACTCGGGCATGGCATTGGACAGCTTTAAAAGAACGATGACACATCTGTCTGATATTGGTTCTAATTACATTGGAAGTTAAATGAATAGCAGGAGACATGTATGTTTTAAGTGTACTCACTGTGATTGCTGTCTGAAGTGGGCAGGGTTGGCTCTGGAGAAGTGTTGGAATTTAGTGGTGATGGGGCCCTTCATAAGCAATCAGTGAATGCTTGCAAGAATTTTGCTGTATGTGCAGCATGTCTCTCAGTCAATGGTTTTCATAGTTCCCTTTGCCAATGCTATATTTATCCTAATGTATAAAGGATATATATATACTGCAATCATAGCTCTCTTACAGAAAAGCAGTGTTGGTTGCCTGCTGTGCTGGATGAACGCCTGGTGCTTGTTTACAGTTGTTGGAAGTGCGGGTATAGTTGCAATAAGGAGTTTGTTGAAACTGGGGGAACCATGACAGTAAAGCCTTCAAGCAGACCTGGCTATAAATTGCTTGCTGTCAATGTAACAGTGCCCACTGGCCCTTTTTCAAGAGCACACCTCCTCCAAAGCCACCACAGTCACACTGAATTATATGAAATATTAAAGAGTTCAATGCTATGAGTCTATAACTCATTCACAGACTTGCATTATGTGTATAGAGGCTTTAATAATCGGCCCATGCTTTTCCTGCATCTTCACTCATAATTAAATGCAGACACACATTTGCCTCCCAGACTTGATTTGATATAATTTATTTATAAGTAGGGCAAATGTCAGCTTGCCTTTTTTTTCCTCTTAATTTTGGATGTGCAATTTGTGAGCCTTACTGCGTCCTTGAT
The DNA here is from genome assembly GCA_030220045.1 of Australoheros facetus. NCBI lineage: Eukaryota > Metazoa > Chordata > Actinopteri > Cichliformes > Cichlidae > Australoheros > Australoheros facetus. The sequence goes on along the minus strand of JASGAU010404467.1, from coordinate 6,751 downwards.
GCATAATCAATAGGAAATGTTCCTTGGACACTCAAGGTGTTTTTTTTTTCTTTTTACCTTCCAGGGCTCCCACGTCGTGCCTCTGTGGATGTTCCTGGTGACTGCTCACAACACTGAGAACAGGACAACGGATCAATAGGAGTTTGGTTTCCTCTTCTCTGATTCTTCTCTCTCTCCCTCCTTACTATCCCCTCTTAATCCTTAACAGTAGAACAGAAACCAAAAAAAAAATCCTGAATTGGGACTCGGTACCACAGTTTGCACTCCTCTTCCTCTCTTTCTCCTTCCCCACCCCCCCCTCCCAAGCCTTGCTTGTGGAGATACCAAATATGTGTTCCCTAGCTCGGTCAGTGGCCTCCTCTGGCCAGGGGAACTTGTTTCTCCTCCTGGGGCTTTCACTCATCATGAGCTCATCTTTCTCTGGAGGCCAACCCCCACCCTTTAAACGTTTCACCCCCGCTGATTGTTCGCTCACACATCTGGCTATTCATAACAAAACTGGAGAAGTCTATGTGGGAGCTGTTAACTGGATTTTCAAGCTTTCTAGCAACCTGACCAAACTGCGCAGCCACATGACTGGCCCAGTGGTGGACAATGAAAAGTGCTACCCGCCTCCCAGTGTCCAATCCTGTCCTCATGAACTGGCCCACACCCCGAATGTGAACAAGCTTCTTCTTATAGATTACGCACAGAACCGACTGATCGCCTGTGGCAGCACCTCACAGGGCATCTGTCAGTTCCTGCGTCTCGATGACCTCTTTAAGCTTGGTGAGCCCCACCACCGCAAGGAGCATTACCTCTCCAGTGTGGCAGAGTCAGGTACCATGTCAGGAGTCATCATAAGCTCCCCCCAAAGTCCTACCAGCAAGCTTTTTATCGGAACTCCCATCGATGGCAAGTCTGAGTACTTCCCCACCTTATCCAGCCGCAAACTGATGGAGAATGAAGAAAATGCTGACATGTTCAGTTTCGTCTATCAGGATGAGTTTGTCTCTTCTCAGCTCAAGATCCCCTCGGACACATTGTCCAAGTTCCCCGCTTTCGACATCTATTATGTTTACAGCTTCAGCAGCGAGCAGTTTGTCTATTATCTAACAATGCAGCTGGATACTCAACTGACTTCACCTGATGCCAGCGGGGAGCAGTTCTTCACCTCCAAAATCGTACGCCTCTGCGTGGATGACCCAAAGTTTTACTCGTATGTTGAGTTCCCCATTGGCTGCACTAAAGATGGGGTAGAGTACCGCCTGGTGCAGGACGCCTTCCTGGCTCGGCCAGGCCGGCAGCTGGCCAGCACTCTCGGGATTTCTGAAAATGAAGACATCCTCTTCACGGTATTCTCTCAGGGTCAAAAGAATCGGGCCAAACCACCCAAAGAGTCAGCGTTGTGCCTGTTCACCCTTAGGAGGATAAAGGAGAAGATCAAAGAAAGGATTCAGTCCTGCTACAGGGGAGATGGGAAACTCTCCCTACCCTGGCTGCTTAACAAGGAGCTCGCCTGTATCAACTCAGTAAGCTCAAATCTTTTTGTTTCTTCTGCTTTTAGTTCATTTAAGTGATTTTGTTAGTTTAATTTTCAATCACCACACAAACACACACACATGCACACCTTAGCGTTAGAGCCTTTTAGGAGCATACACTGTTCACTTGGATACAACCTCTTAAGAATTTGTACCTAAAGTACTGTTAAAGCAAAGACTTGTCATTCAAACAAAACACATTTTAATGCCACAAGTTGAGTGCAGACTACCCATGCTACATCACTAATGACGGCTACTGCTATATGCCTGCAGCGATTAACAGTATAAAGTATGAAAAACACTTTTTCTTTCTCCTGCTGCCTTCCTTTTCACTTTTCTATGTATTTTTCTTTGCTCCACAACATCTTGGTGCTTTGATTTAACTAGACAGGGAACATCATTAGCCCCAGTTCCCTGGATTTGTGAAATGTCACTCAGGAGGAGCCCTCACGTTCTCACACACACACACACACACACACACACACACACACACACACACACACACACACACACACACACACACTCAAGATTGTTCGGTGCACTGCAGTGTGAGATCCTGAGGGATTGCATGAGTTAGACTTGGTTTTTACTTACTGATCCACAGTGCATGACCCTACATGTATTACAGACAACACGCTTCAAATAGACACCCCTAAATGCATTAATGCTGGAGCCTGGCTTTCTCCAGTGTGAACACATATACCTGCTTGCCTCCTTTTTATTCTCTAAACCTATTCCTGCCCCCCCACCCCCATTTACTCTCTGCTCACCCAATCTCTTCTGCCCGAATCCACCCCGGTTAGTGTGCCTCAGTCTCGGTTGACCACCTGTCTCTGCGTTCACATCTTGCATCCTGTGTGCACTTTTAAAGCACCCATCCATCGCCTCCGTCTTGTGCTCTCTTAAGATAGCTTAATTAAAGGACCTGTTTTAAAGCTTTTTTTCTTTAAATGTCAGCGAACACCATTTTAGTGGCAGGTGTCCTCCATTCACACAACCACACGCACGCACACCATTCACCCTGTGTTGTGTCTAATGGAGCGGGATAGTTGGTAAGAACAGCATTCTTTCTCTTTGTAGGTCTTCATTAGCTTGAGTGCACAGGAGTGTTTTGTGTGCTAGTATAAGTGATGTGGATGACCCAGCCAAGTCCTCTTTTAACTCCCTTTTCTTCCTGCCTTTTACCACCTTCTATAGATGTATTCTTTTCCCTGTGCGGTGGCTGTCTTCATTTTTTATGGTTCTTTTCTTTCTTAGGGCCCATCACACTGACAATAGCTCTAGGGCCAAAAAAGCAGGCTATCTCATTTATTTCAATTAGACCTTTGCACTGGTAAAGCCGTAGCTACTGGTGCAGAGTGCTGCAAAGAGTTTGACTTTACCCTTTAAGGGGTGCAGTGCATCTGGTAACTCACTGTGAAGCCCAGTCAAATACTATATGTGCAAGTTTGCGTGCTAGGCAGATAACTTTGTTGCATTGTGCCGATAAGCTTAATGCTGTCATGATAACTCCTATCCAACCTTAAGAGAGTATAAACTGCTGTACATTGTGCTGGCTTTTGATAAGACTTCAAAATAGACTTCCTGGCTTGAATGTGGCCTAATAAGACCGTTTCGCTCGTTATAGCAGGAGCAGCACAGGTGTGCCCAGTAACATTAATGATGGTTTTCACCCCAATAAATCACGCCAGGAGGCCAGTGCACATCATATCAAGGCTCTATCTTAATGGAATGCAGCTGTTATTAATCAGCTGCACCTACGCATTTCCTGCTACGGCCCAACAGTGCTGTTGTCAGTTTGAAAGCATCTTCACCCTTAATTTTGCAATTTGATAGTGATTTTTCACAGACTATCCCACAAAAGGATTCTTCAGCCCTAATACTGCTACAAACTTCACATTAATGTCAGCGATTCCTTCATGCGCTTATTTAATAACACTGTTAAATTCCTGACCCTTCTTTCTGCTTCCCATACCATTCTTGTGGCAGCTATTGTTATAGGACTTTTGGTAATATTACATCTGCTGCTAATTTATCATCTCAAAAACTGTCATCTCATACAAGTTGTCATCAATGATGATGTACTAGCTTCACAGATGAGGTGACACAGTGACCTTGTGGCAGCAGCAAGGCACGAGAGGTTAGTCCCAGGTTAATGATGTAGCCGAAGTTGCCCCTAAGCCCTGACCTCATGTCAGCTACTCACCACTGACCTTAACCTTAATCTGAGAGGATTTTTTTTTTTTCAGTGCTGAAGCTAGAGCTCCGCAAAATGATTAAAAATGACAAGCATAGAAATAACAGAAGACTCAGACAGAAGAATCAAAATAACAGATACATTGAGATGTAAACTTCAGGTAGCACAGTGGTTACCCCTGTCGTCTCATCTCAAGAAGGTGCAGGGTTTGAACCTTTCAGGGGCCTTATTGTGTGAAGTTGCAAGGCATGGCAAGTATGAACATATTATTTTAAAGTCATGACACTTACGTCACTTCATTTATTTTATCTGCCTCATTTTGCCATCATGTGAGCATTATCTGTGTATTATAATGTTTGTGTAAGTGTATTTAGGTGCCTGCTACATTCAGTATAAGATTCTCTGTATCTCCGTGCATTTTAACCACTTAACATGTTTCAGTCATCTACTGCTGCTGGCTGCTGTTTGTAGCAGCCGGTCAGTAACTAAAACACAGGCGTGTTTTAGTCTTAGCCTTTAGTGACTGACCATCTTAAAGTCACAAGGTGATCAACACATTTTAAGTGGCAATTTCTCACTCCACAGCTCTCTAAGACACTCTCCTAAGATACTGAAGTTTGGTAATCAGCCCCACCCAGAATTTCTCAGCTGCTTCAGGAATTCAAATGCAGCCTGTGCAGTGTGGGAATTGCTCAGTGATGTGGGGGTGAAGGGTGAATACGTTTAGGCTGACCCTTCCATAGAGCAGTTTAGAGGGCAAAGCATGGTTGATGGTGGGGTGCGCAGTATGCCTGGACAGCTGTTGGCCACACAGCCGTAATGCATGACCAGACGCTGTGTGAAATTTTCAAATTTGTGCTGGATCGTAATTTCTTGCCTCTAGCCATCATTAAGATGAGATGTTTATAGGCACAGCGAGACAGCTGTTTTCTGTAAACATAAACGTTGGGGCATATTAGGAGTAGCTCTGTGATAAAAGGTTTGTGTGTGCGCGAGAGAAAGATTGTTTGTGTGTGCCTCTGTTTTGTCCCTGAGCTTTATTATTGAACCCCTGACCTTCTCCCTAGTTTGCGAGTGGATCAATACAAACCATTTCCACAGAAGGAGAGTGCAATGGAGGGAGGGAGTTGCTAAGTTAGGGTTGAGAGAGAGGGAGACGACTACAAAAATAGGAAAGATAAAGAGTGTAGTCAGAAGGGAGGAGAAACAGGAGAGAGGTACAGTATGGAGGTGAGTGCAAGAAGGGATGAGTGAGTAGCGGGAATTAAACGAGGGAGAGAGAGAGAGAGGGGCAGCGGGAACAAGAGATGGACGAGAGAGAGGGAAAGGAAGGTGCTAGACGTGGGCGGCGATAAAAATGAAAGAACACGAGGGAGTCAGTTCCAGAGGAGGAGATAGATGCCAAAGCAACATACAGGAGAGAGTATAGGAATTTGGAGGACGGTGCTAAGAAGATGAGAAAGAGAGCAGAATAGCAAAGTGAACCAAGGAAGAGGCTTGAAGGGAAAGAACACCTAAGGAGGAGTAAAAAAAATAAAAGCACCAAAATGCAGGAACATTTTCTAGTTTTTTGCAAGTCTGAGACACGCTACTGCTTTATCTACATTGTTACTTGCAGATTAAGATTCAAATATATGTTTTCTTTTTAGGTTCTTTAGCCTTCCTGCACTTGTGGAAGAAACTGTACACCTATTCATGTCAAATTGTAATAAAAACAAATCCAAATCAACAGGCTGCAGGCCAGATGAAAAATCGAGCTGTGCTCTTTTTCTGAACGATGAGGAGGTTGATGCTGAGCCATGTTTTGTATTACAGTCATGGCCGACTAACCGTGCTTTTAAAAGGTGTGACTTGTTGCAGCCTTAACATGACACAATTTAGAAATGCAGGGAAATAGGAGAATATGACCTGAGAATGGATTATACAAAATGGTATGTAGAGAGGACGAGAAACGGCCAAGGAGAGAGCAGCAAGCCTTTTACAGCCAGTGTGCTCGAAGGAGAGGCAGTGAATCACCGATGGAGAGAAGAAAAGGGCGAGAGGAAGAGTGATAGCCCCAGAAATCTTTTCACCGCCACTGCCAAGAACAGCTTGAGAAAAGAGTGGATGACGGAAGGAGGGGAGAAAGATGGAAGGAAGAGAGGGGAGCGTGATTGAATGCTGGCTGCTGCACAAATAATATTGGTGTCCGTCACCTGGCCACTGCACTGTCCTCTTCAGCAGCACGCCTTTCTGTCATGTCAGCTGTGCGTGTGTTGTGGCACATCTGTCGGTGTGTATGTCTAGGAGGTGGTGCTATAACAACGAGGACACAGGAGCACAAGAAGACTCATATGGTGTATGAAATATCATAGAATTTAAAGGTGGAGAAAGTTGGGGAATCTCTTTGCTCAGGGGTCACTTTGCAGAATATATTTTTCTTACTCACTGAATTTGTCTTATCTGATGGTAATTTCCAGCTGTTTTCTCTGCAGTAAGCAAAACAGAAAACTAGCAAGCTATGACCATAGCTTTGTTTTTTAAAGTTCTCTGAAATGTAGTTGAAGAAAGTCACGGGAAAGTTGTGGAGTTTAACATCAAGGCAGTGTAGGGAAGTGTGGTCATATTAAGTTATAAAAGCTCAATCTGAATCCTTTTAGCGATGGAGATGCCCTGTAGCAGTCTCGGGGGTTGGTACTGGAGCTGTTCAAGGCAGTTTCTAATTATCTGTCATAGTATATATTTATATGGAATCTAAACCATGCTCACCATTGTGTTCTGGGAACAGCATTTGCCACAATGACTCTTTGTTCTGTTAAAATACTATTAACATCAATTGAAACAGATGAATATTATACACAAGATTGTGTTGTGTAGAATATTGTTTTGGTAGATCTGTTATATTCAGCTGTTGGTCAGACTTGCACTTGTAACTGTATACTGCTGCAAGAAGAGATCTATGGAAGCTTGTTTCCGCCACTAAAAAAAAAAAAAATCGCCATCAGTAACTCGAAATTTCGAGAAAATAACTCGAAATTTCGAGTTCATATCGCCA